>JAPYZE010008313.1:0-14070 GCA_030522805.1 Leptomastidea abnormis
ATTAAAATTTTTATTGCGTTAAATCTATTCCGAATATATACTCCTACAGAATCAATCTTTCGTACCCATAATATGCATGTAAATTACTACCTTTTTGCCAAGACCTAGCTCTATAAGTCGAAAAATAACTGAGTTTAAAATAAAATAACTAAAAAAACTACATCTTATAATTTTTTTTAAGTTTTTTCCGTTTCTTATTATCCGATCAGTTTTGTTAAGCACTTATTTTGTAGCTTTTTTGATTATCTACAATTCATATATTTACACCATTAAGATTGCTCCATTTTATTTTAAGCTATTAACGAAAAACGAAAGAAACGGACTTTTTGGTAATAAATTTTTATAACAATTTAATAAATAATTCTTTTAAGTTGGAAATACGGCAGTATTAAACTTTTAGCCTTTCTTAACATTTCGGCACAGTTGGATTTCTTATAGTATTTTTGTCAAAAAAACACAAATTTTTTGCTCTATTGCTTGGCCTAGTAGTTAAGGAGGTTGGATACCCAAACGAAAATGATAAGAAACTTGTAAAAAGTATTTTAATACAACAATTAATAAGCAAATAATATCTCGTTAAAATTTCAAAACGATTGTCAACGTAGTTTTTGAGAAAATCCTTGTCAAAGTTACGTCCTTATACACAGGCTCTTATGGGAGAACACAATTTTTTTTTGAGTTTTTGTAAAAAAATCGTTATTAAAAATGATAAGATCATTATAAAAAAAGTTTTAAATGTAAGCTTAACAATTTGTGAACAATTTAAAAAAAAAAGTAGTTTACAATCTATTTTTTAAGATAATCAAATAAAAAGACATAATATAATGTTAACTACGACGTATCATCTATCATCAATATCTGCTATATGCCACCCTTTATTACGCATCTTCATATAATTATTATTAATTATAATAAATTACTTTTAGATCAAGAATAAATTTCATAGCATTGGACATTGAATAAGTCTATTGAAACTTAATTTTATTAAAAAAATCACTTTATAACTACGATAACAGAGTAAAATGTTGTTGTCTGCAGTGGCAGCACTCTCTCCACCTGCCCCGCACTAACAGTAACCAACCTCCTTAACAAGCTCGGCGACGCTACGCGTCTCCTTTCTTCCGCCATTAATATGTACATGAACAAATAAACTACAAGCCGCAAATTCGTTTCACGAACTCTTTTAAGCACAGTAAGGGTCCTATGGCCACGCGATGGGTGAACCTCAAAGTACGATATATATATATATATATGGTGCAATTTAAAAGTTCTAGATATAATTTATTTGTAAAATATAGCATGTTTTGCTCCTCGTACCATCTTGTACCAGATCTCTCCAATAATTTTTTCTCATATTTGTAATGAATAAAATTAAGTATAATTTTTTTTTAAATAAAAAAGTAATTTAAATAATTTAAAAATCTATCTATTTATTTAAAATATATGTATAAATAAAATTTTCTGTCAATTTTATGTAAATTAATTTCATATTTTTTTTCTACGACAATATTTTTTATCTCTGATTCTAGCGTCAAAGAAATCAAAATCATGTTTTACACAAATAGTACCTATATTCTTGTGGTGTACGATATATATCGTAATTTCTAAATATAGATATTTTCGGTATTTTATAACAATATTTGAGTCAGTCTTTTGATACTGTTTAAGAAATTCAATTTACGTGTTTTAATTATTATAAAACAGAAACATATGTTTGAATTAAATTGATCGATTTTGAAAAAAATTATACGACGCTATTGGGGACGCTATGCAAATATCTGAGAAAAATGCACAATATACCGAAAGACACTAATATTAAACAATTGATCTTGTCAAGTTCTACAGAATCTATACATACTATATATAGATATGACCAATGGAAGGTGTATATAAATATTTAAGAAAATTCTTACAATTTTATTAGTTTTAAATCTATTCTAAGTTTTAAACAACTTACAAAAATTAATTAGTTTTAATTTATCTATCAATATTTAAAACAAATTTTTAAATGTCTTTAGATAAATCAAAAGATGAAAATACAACTTTTTAATTTTTGAAAATAATAAAAAAATTATATAATAAAAAATAAACCGATATAATAATTATCGATATATTTTGACCAGATAAATCGTTTTACTGATATGTTCTCTATTGATATTATCGATGTTGAATCGACGTTGGTTTTACAAATATCTCACACCCCTAATATATTAATAATTTGATGCATACATGTTAGAAAAATAATTTTACTTACGTGCAGAAAAATTGATATTTTTTTGATTCCACCAATCCATGTAATAATCTGGGCAACTCTGTTTTTGTATAAAAAAAGTAATAACTTTAAATTCGAGCGAAAAAATCATAATTCACAACAATATTTTTATAAAAAAATACTTAATACACTAGCACGTGAAGAGAGTACTTCTCTAGTGGACTTCCACACATCAACTGTTGAATGAGCGTCTAATATTTGTAGTGGTCACAACACGACTGTCTAACAAGCGTGTAATTTTTACAGAGACGCTAAACAGGGACGCAGATCCATCGGACGCTCTTCCCCCCCCCCTTTCGATATAGGCAAATGACACATTCTCTTTTCTGGTTAATATAAAAGAAGGAATAGAAATTGGTCTAGTCAACTCGATTTTAGCCTAGACCCTAATAGTAATAGAATTTTCATTGGTGATTCTTGGTAAACAGATGTCATGTGTATAATGTTATTTAAAAGTAATTCCTAATGGCCATATGTATTCCAATCAAAGTGCCAATAAACGTATCCTTTTTTTTAAGTAATTCTTAATAAATATGTTTTTTTTTTTTTAATTTTATTTCAAGCAGACAATTCACACCTCATTTTGAATAAAAATAAAGCTATAAAATAAACAACTTTTACAAGTATTTTTAATAACCACTGTAGGTAACACAATGTTTTTTGTCATCCCCTTGTCCCCTTTTCCAAGGGAAACCGTGTTATTTTTATGTGAATTTATCTATTAAAGATTTAAGCTTTTTAAAATTGGAATAAAAAATTGGAAAGCTTGTAAGATAAAAGTACCAAATTTGAGACTATTTTGAAAGTGGTACTGAACTTAGGACTCGATTAATATTAATTAATTTTTAAGATTCATTATTTTTTTTATTATAAAAATATACATTTTTTATTTTTTAATAAAAAAGTTTTTTAGTTTTAATCGTATTAAAGATTCACTACCTATACCTATGACTCTACCATAAGAAACAGATATTATGCAAATGAAAATTGATTCACAATTCTAACTAAATAAAGTAACTTAAAGAAAAAAAAAATTAGAGCATTTTAAAGTTTAAGACTTGTAGTTTTTAGTTATCTATTTTAAAACTGTTTTCAACATTATTTTGTTTAAATAAACTTATGTCCTGAATTGCACACCAACTTTTTCTGCCTTGTAAAATCTAGTTTAACGTTTAAGAATTAAATATTATTCACTTATTATATAAAATGAATTTAATTAATTTAAAAGTCTCTCGGGATTCTCATCGTAATAAAACAAAAAATAATGATTTTTTTAGTATATAATTAAGTGATTAAAAACGTGTCAATCGACATTTGGTTATATCAATTCAAAATTACAATCATAGTCAAAAGATCAATAATATTTGCTATGAGATATGGGTAAATTAGACTTGCAAGAAACGATAAGTGAATAAAAAGCTTGGTCAATGTACGAAAGATGACAAAAGAAAAATGTAATTCTCTGTACTGTACCTCGAGAAAAAAATATTTGAAAGAAAAATGTTTATACCAATCAAAAAAATGCGCGTTTTTTACGCATAAGAATACGTACTTAGATAATCACAAACTTATTCCATAATTATTTACAGTATGTCCGAAAAATTTTCAGCCGAGTTCGGTGTGAATAAGCTGTAAGAGTGAAAGAGAAAAAGAGAGAGAGAGAGAGAGAGAGAGTAAGGGAGAGAATGCATGAAGACGCTTCTGTGCCACCATCTCATCTCTCAGCTAATTTTTTCTTGCAAAATACGATTGATGTAGGGGTGTGATAGGGATGTGACGAATTTCGATTATCGAAATTTTCGAAAAATTTTATCGATATTTTACACCGATATTTGAGATGCTGATATATCAGACAATCGATTATAATGAGGCGAATATCTGTCTTTCGATATTGTTAAAGAATTCAGTTTATGTGTTTTAATTATTATAAAACAAAAATAAATGTTTGAATTAATTTCAACAATTAAAAAAAAATTTTATATTCATAAACATTTAAATAATTAATGGATTGTAAAATATTAATTAAAATAGTACTTCAGTTGCAACTAAAAATAATTACGACGCTATTGAGAACGCATACAATGTGCTGAGAGACGCTAATATTAAAAAATTGACTTTGTCAAGTTTTACATACTAAATATATAAGCAGAGTATATCATGCACCAAGTGGTAAAAATTAGCAATTGTTTTAAGTAAATCATTTGAGGGAAGAATGCCAGTTTTGCCCGGAGTGCTACGCTATTTTTTTCGACCTGTAAATAAAAATTTTATAAAACCATAAATTTTAAAAAAAATTTCTAAATTATAAATTATATTAATCACTGAAATAGTTTCGACTCATCTTTTCTTTAAAACTAATTAATTAGAGAAATTATTCAAAAAAATAAACATTTTGCAAGGCATAATAAGCTAGCTTTTTTTTTAGGTCAATAACGAGGCCATTATTATATTCTTAAGCTTAACAGATTCTTCAGATTGGCACTATTAACAGATTTTTGTTAAAATTATAAATAAATAAATATTTAAGCAATTGCAAATTAAAAAATCGATTTACTAAGTATGTATTTTTATATAAAATGATATGCTTTTTTTATTAATTATTCGTGTAAGCTATGTGTTTCTCTTAATCCTTTTATTTGTAAAGTATAAGCGATAAAAACTTTATTTTGCAAATTTTTGCATGATCAGAACTTAAAAGGATGCTGCAAATTTACCTATTGTTTTCTACGTTCCTAATATACCTAATAATTGAAATACAGCACTCTATTTCCTTTGAATGGACTATTTTTATATGGCCCACAATCGAGCATTGTATTATGGGACACCTGTACGTGCTTGAAAATGCTAGCCCAACCTCGGGCAAAAAAGATTGGTTCTTTTTTTATCAAAAACAAATAATTATATTAAAATAACTAATAAAAAAATATCAATTTGTTTAGGAGACTCTAGCGCACCTACTGGATGAAAAAAAGTAGCTTTCAGGTAATGTTTTTAACCAAGGTTCCAAAACAACTCAAAATACGTCCTAAACTCGGTACTTTTACCTTATGAAGCAACTTTTTTTTCATTAAAGTTGATACAAGTTTAAAATTAATGTTTTCTACATGTATTGAAAATTATAATATTTATCTTAAACTCTACCAAAATTAAAAGCTATTTCAAACATTAGCGGTATGAGTCTTAATCAAAAATCAACCTTGTAACCTATAGTGTAACGTGAATCTTTTTTTTTTAACGAGACAATCAAATTTGTATAATTGTTATTAAAAGTTGTTAATAACAAAAAACTGGACCAATCACCATGGAACACAAAAGTAACTTCAAAAATCTCATTCTATTCATCAAAATACATAAGAATACGCAAAAACATCCCTCAAACCTTTACAAGCTTGCTTTTTAGTGTCACCAGCTTCCGTACTACAAGGTGTGTAATATACTGTTAAGAGATTTAACTCAATAAATTTTTTATAGTTTTTTCTACTTTTTAAGCTGATGCATAAGAATAAATTTTATTATCAACTTACGTATTGAATTTTTAATATTAATATTTTTAATTTTTGGGACCGACTAAAAAAGTAACTTTCGTTACGTTTTGAAAAAGTCAAATGTAACTTGATCAAGATCTGAATCCTATGTCTTGCACAACAAGTTTTTTAAATTATCAATTCCTGTGCTTTCTCATTTCTGTCATAACAAATATATTTAACATGAAACTTAGTTATACCTTATAAAGTTGCATCTAAGTTGGTTTTACTCGAAATACGCTCACTGCAACTGCTGTAATATGTAAAATTTTTTTTAAATGGGTAGGATATAGGTACGATCTTTATAGGCAATAAAGAGCCTATACTTTTTGAAATTGATAGGCTATGGAAATTTTCAACTTCTTAAAAATCGTAAAAGAAATATTCATATCTAAGGTAAGATTAAAAGAGATATTGTTAATAATTTTATAAATAAAAAACACTGGTTAAATGATATAAACATTTATTTAATTAAAGTATAAAAGTACAAATTGTAAAAAAAACATTTACAAGATAGAATAAACAAAGTTGCAACTCTTTATACAGTAATGACCGTGTGCTACCTAGCGGAGGGTATGTACAATGTTGATGCCAAAATGTACTATTATAAGTACAGCTTAGATGTGATCTCTATTGATAAATTTTTAAGCACAGTTTAAGTACAAGTTGAATTTATAATTATATTAGAATTTATAATTTAAGTAAATAAAGTATTTTATTTAAAAAAATTTTTTCTTACAAAAATATTAAATTTGTATTATTTATTAAATTGATTTGGTTATTTCTTGATAACCTAAACTTTAAATGACGTTTATAAGTTTTTTTTTTATTTATAATACACAATTTTTAACTGATTAATTTAATAAACTATATTTAAAACAAAAAAAAAATATTTTATACTATATTATAATCAATATAAAAAATTTAAGAAGTACCGTGTATGTACACTACCATAGAAACCATTTATTTTTTAACAAAATTTTTGTTTAAACATTGCATAAATAAGCAATACATTTTATAATAATAAAATAATGTTATAATTGAAAATATTTGTCGGCAAAAAACAATATTTACAGATTTTTTTTTTTTTATTCAGGACGTAAATCTTTACGGTAACTTGATGTTATTAACGTCGTTTTAAATATTAATTTTTTTTTTTAAGTTTTTCACACACGCTATAGCATGCATGAACATTTTTTATACACGTTACACAATTCGTAAAACATTTTCACAAAATGCTTTTCACATTCTACACATATACTTAATATGTTACTTTAAAATACGTTTTTGTTAAAACTGTAATACACAAAATCAAAAAAATTATAATTAAAACTTGGTCATTTATATGCATGTGATCTTACTTTTACAGTCTGTAAATGCTTCAAAATTGTAGAAATATTTTTATAGCGCATTAAAAAATATTGAATTTTGGACCCGTGGGACGGTGTGGAAGGTGTGTTATGCATCAACCCGAGGCTTATTCAACTGAGCGAAGCGAGGCAGAACATCGAGTGAGGCACAAAAATACCTTCCACAACGGGTTAGTAAATAATTTATCGTTTCAACTACAAAATCTAGTATACAGAGACGTCTTTTTAAAATTAAAATTTTGAAAATCGAATTGGAAGTTTATCAATCAGCTAAAGATGCAACAGCATGCAAATCTCGAGTCCCTAGATATCGTAAAATGTTATGGTGAATAAGCGCAAAAGAATTTTTATTTAATTTTATTAAACTCTGTAAACCTTCGGTTGCCTTTAGTATTAATTCATATTTTTCTCGTTCTTCTTCGAAACGCATGGTCAGAATATCATGAAATATAGGAAAGCATGCAATTAATCTCGTTTCGAACGAGTATATTAACTGTTTATTAAATATGTAACGAGCGCTTACCGGACCCTCGATTAAATTTGACAAATACATGGATTCATAAACTCTAAAATTTTTCAAATTCTTTAATTCTTCTAAGCTATCTTTGTAAAGGAGCTTCTGTTTTTTGTCTAACCTTTTCAAATTAAAATTGATTATACCTTTACCGTTTCTGTAAGAGTTGCAAATCGCCGCGTGTTTAATTAGTAAACGCTGTAACTTCAAGTGAAAATTTGCTTTTTTTATAATGTGCCTTATTTTTGAATTTTTGAAGTCGATGATCAAACCTTGACGAATCAATGCATATATAATTTTAGAATGATGGTACTCAAAATAGAAATCTTTTGTACCAAAAACCTGATTTATCTTTATGCCCTGTTTACATAATACTTCGATGCATTTTATTTGCTGTTTAATCTGAAATTAACAAAACATTACTAACTTATTATCTCCTGAAATCATGTTTTTCTAATATATTATCTTAATTTCCATTTCACGGATAAATAACTATTGAACTAAAGTTTTAAAAAAAAAATAATAATTTTACAAAATGATTTACCTTATTTATTCCTTCTTTATTTTCAATAATCTTATCAAGATCTAAAAGCTGATTTTGAATTCCGTCCTGTATCACTGTTGAATAAGTCCAATAATTTTTTTGACTCCATTTAAATAAAGCATAGCCTAAGGGTTCCATTTTGTTAGAATCAACTAGTTTAAGATTTGCTCCATGTTCTATCAACGTAGAAATTAGATCGACCAAGGCTTCTCTAGCAGCTAGATGAACACAAGTGTGGCCTAAGAAATCAGTCTGGTTAACATCAGCTCCAGCTTCGATTAATCGTCTTGCCATAAAAATGTTGTCTCGGTTTTCTACGACACGAAGTAGTAATGTTTCTTCAACGTCATTGACTACGTCACGTGCAGCACCAATATTTAGTAGAACATCCATTACACTGTGATAACCACAAATTACGGCTAGGTGTACCGGGGTTACACCATCATAATTTTTAGCTTTCGCTTTAGCACCAGCTTGTATAAGTACCTTTATTATTTTCGTTATGTTTTCTTCGTTATTTGATGATCGGTCTGTTAAAATTAGAAATGATTAGAATCAAACACAATGTAAGCGTATTTAAAGTTTTTTTAAAAAGTTATCAGAATTTTGAAATACAGTAGAAATTTAGAAATAAATATAGCTCAAGAGGCGAGATCTTTACAAAGAATTGATGAAAATTTTAAATAAATATTTAAAGAAAAGTTTCAACTTAAATCAATGTAATATCGTTGGCTTGGGACAAGAAGATTTCACAGATTTTTCGTAGCAAGATAGTTCCCCAGATTTTTTGATAAAAATTTTATTTGGAATAGCACTTTCTTGCCTCGAATTTTAAAATGGAACTCTTTTGCCCCGAATTTCAAATGGCACTTTTTGCTCCGAGAAATCTAGGGAGGGGAAGGGGAATCTTTTTTCCCCAGGCCAACAATATTTGAAAGTGAAATATTAACATCTACCCACGACCAAGTTTTACATAATAAAAAAAAATGAATGAATGTACTAACTAAGTTTTAAGGTCGAGTGCAGTGGTGTATTCCCCTCTTGGTCTACAGCTGTTACCTCATACCCTGCTCTAATAAGTACTTTTACCATTTCAAGATGAGCTACCTGGCAGGCCAAGTGCAAGGGTCCAATTTCTTCAACAAAATAATTGTAATTACGAGTAGTACCGGCATCCAACAACATTTTGGCAACTTCGACTTGACGATTTCGGATGGCCATTAGAAGGGGTATGCCGTACTTTCGACTTTTAGCATTGACGTTACAGCCAGCCTTTATAAGTACCTCTACCGATTCGACGTATCCTTTTTTAACCGCGATATGCAATGGACCATTATAGTCTGGATAGTATCTATGGTCAATAATTGCCCCGTAAGCTGTGAGAATTTCCACGGTTTTTTCATTGTTATATAAAATTGCCTTAACGAGCGCTGTTTCACCTCGACTATTTTGAGCATTCACATCAACACCGGCTTCAACTAAATACTTGACGATTTCATAACTGTTCACTTCTGATAGGTAATGCAATAATGTATTACCATTAAGATCAATTGCATCTATAGAAAATTCTTCAAATAACTCGGGTATGTCCTCGCTGTTGCCTGTATTTATAAGATATTTTATAAGATTGCAGAACTATGAAAAAAAAAAAAACAATTTCATGTAAATTTTGTATTTAACGTTGTAAAAAGAAAAAACGCTTTTAAAGAATAAGAATAAATTGTTACCAGAATTATTTCTTTCTGTGATGTTATAAGAAACATACGTCTATAATACATGACGTTTTATAATCAATGACTCTGGAAGCTTCAGTTCAAACTTATTTGAGAAAAATAAGTAATTCTATTTAAGTTTTTCATTTACAACCGCATTGCTTTCCACATACTGTACTCTTTTGATCTGCAGACGATAGCTTGTCCGTACAGCACTCATGAGTTTGGCACTTTATAACGATCAATAAAGCTTGAAATACTATTAACATGCAAATAAAATTTTAGTTTATTTTAATTTAATATTTAATTTTGTATCACTTAAAAAAAATCTTTAAAAAAATAAAGAATAAAGTGACTAGCAAGAAAAATTTTTAATTTTAAATGAAAATAATATCAAAATATTTAGTAAAGACTCATCAAACAGGATAATCATGTTAAGAAAAGATAAAAAAATAAATTTAAAAACAAATTATTAGCCTGCAAATATCACCTCTACCTGGCGAAATCAAATGACACAAGAGTGCAAATTTAGATTTCACTTTTTTTAGGATAAGATTTTTCAATAATTTTCTTTGTAATTTAAAACATTTTGTTTTTATGCCTTTTTTAGCCTTTCATTAATGACACAAGAGTGCTAGCTTACACAAATTAGAATTTTGCATTAGTGTTGAGGAAACTGGAGTCAATAAGCATGCGGGGTAAGTTAGCCTAGGATGGTTGAAAATGCTGTAATATAAATTATATCCAAAGTGCAATACACTTTTGTTTCTCTCAGCATGATTATTTTAGGCACGTATCCCTTAAAATAAATTTTTGTATAAAATTATTTCATACAAATTATATCTTACTTTAATTAAAATTGTAAAATTATTTAAAATGACAAACTGTTTATTTATAAATAATAATAAAATCAAAAAATGTTATACTATATAAAATATACAAAATAAACCATATTAAATCGTTGATTTGTAAAATGCAAAACTATTGAGAGACTACCCTTTTAAAAAGAGTTTATAGTTTTAAAGAATCTTAGCCAGTTTTGTAAGATTTTTTAAGGACTATTTTGTGGGCGTAACCCAGATGTCAAAAACCAGAAAAATTTATAAAACTCACTAAAATTCTCTAAAATTCTTTAAAATTCTTGAAGACAGTGAGTGCGTAGCCTCTCAAAAGCTACACCATAAATTTCTTGAAACTATGATCTAATAATGTAAGCTATTATGATCTAATAAAACATACATTTTATTGTGAAAGCGTTTAAGATCAAGCAGGCTTAAAATTTAAAAAAAATAAATCTTTTCATAGTTTTCATTAAGATTACTCAAAAGAACTAATTATCATAATTTGTACAGTAATAAAATAATTAATAACTTTGCTCATATAAATTAAAAAAAAAATTTTAAATTGTAATTCAATATTTTGTATATACTAATCTTACCAATTTGGAAGATTAACTTTTGAAAAAGAAAAGGAATAATCAATAAGTAGGATATAATTTGAAAGTAGTAGATGTGCACATTTGTCTAACGGTATAGCAACAAACTGTAGATCTGCCTAATTCAAGAAATTAATATTGCAATATAAAACTGTACATATACACCTGAAAATAGATTATTGACGTAAATTTTTACAAATTAATTTAATGCATAAATTGAACATTAATTTCCCAATATTTAAATTTTTATTTAAATTATGAAATTTATTTTACAACTTTATCATTTTTAATTTTTTCAAAGATTTTTTTTTAAATTTCATATATTTAATTTAAGTTTAAAATTAAGGTATATAAATGTAACAAATATGGTATAATTTATTGAATAAAACTTTAATTTTTTTGCAAATTTAAATAAAAAAATTTTTTTATTAAAAGTTCTACAACCTTTTAATCATTTTTATAAAATATATTTTTTATTGATTGTAAATTATACATAAAAATTAAAATTCATATTTTATATAAATTTTTACATATTAAAGAAAAAAAAATCAATTATGTTCTAACTTGTTTCTATTCAAAAAGGTTTAATGATTAAGCACGTTCAGGTGAACTTCTTGATATAATCAATTTAAATAAACAGAGCTTTGATCTAATTATCATAATCTTATCTATATATCTTTGTTTCAAATTTTAAATTGTCAACAAAACTAACTTTCAAAATAAAAGTCTTTTATATGACTCAAAAATATCTGATACTAAAACATTAAATACAAAACTCTTTGATTAATCCCATGGATCATTTTAGTTTAAATTATAATAACATTATAGAATTTCCTTTTTTTTAGTTATAATTCAGGATTGTCAAAAAGAAATTTACAAAAAAAATATCCTATTAATTTTATAGCAATAATTTACAATGTTTCTTAAAAAATTTAAAACTTGATGTTTGTTTCAGACTAAATCTTAAAAAAGTTTGCCATTGTTTATCCTAATATTACACATCATATCCATATAAATTATTCATAAATGTTTGTTCTAGCCCAAATTTTAAAATAACCTATTACTGCATTAATCTCATGTTACGTCAAGTTATTTTATAATTAAGTTACTAATATATTTTTTAGCTTATGTCAAATAAATAGTAAATTATTGTTTTCAAGTAAATTAGATATTTCTTTTCTGTATTGTTTTATGCATCCAAAAAAACAAGAAAATAAGCGTATAGCTTCAGTTTATAGCAAGAAGTTTAAAAATCCATATAATAAAATGTGTCTAATGATAGTAGAAAAAGTCAGAGCAAAGAGAAACAAAACTTTTTTTGTACGATTGATTATATTGAAAAGAAAATTTATTTTGTAGCCAGTTAAAAAAGCAGTTTTATAAAAACAACATTTATCTAAATTAACATTCAAAATTTTTAAGTAGGAAAAATATCTTCAACTTAAAAAAAGTTGTTAAATGTTTACTTTTCAATATATAAAAGCAGATGCAATATTTAAAAACTTTTTGGTTTGTATCAAATAAATAAAGCATGTTCACCTGTTGCTTCTAACGTTCTAACCTCAAATATTGAATCCTTCAAACTTTATAAGATACTTTTCAAAAATTCTCTCAAATAGTATTTAATAATGTTTATTAACATCTTATGAATAAAAAATAATCATAAAACATGATTTAACAAATAAACGTTACACATCTGTTGAGACTTGAATAATAGATTAACTTACTTTAACAGATATTTAAATGAGTAATATGTTTTCATTCACTGTTTGCTACATTAGTATTTAATACTATTTTGACAAAAATATTTACATACTTAGATTATTTTGTAACATAACTTACTTCATTATTGAATTAAAAAATACTGTAGTTACACATGTGTATGGTAAACATCAATTTGTGTATTCTGCTCTGATGTCTGATCACAACACTTGACACTTTTGCGCTAAATTTCAAACGTCACTCTCTTGTCTCTTATTTAAAAATCGTATTCTTTTCCCTTGAATCTGAAATAAAACGTTCAATTTTTATATATAACGTTCTTATATTGGTGTGTGCCAGCATGTAACTGCGCAACTTTTGAAATACTGGTAAATATTATAAGTTCCAAATATGAAAAATTCTGAATAAAATTTTTTTATACAAACTTAAATTTTTTCACATATAAAAGATATAAATTCAAATTTACAAATCAGTAAGAATTTATATAACATTGATTCAAATAATATAAATTTAATTTTTAAAATAAATTGTAAAGAAAAATTATAAAATGTTTGGGGAGATCCAGGTAAGACAGACATGTTAAAGAAAGATTAATATAAAAACGATTCATTACTAAATTATTCATAAAATTATAATCTTATCACGAGTTTGAGGTGAAATTAAAATAAAACATGAAGCAAATGTATTACAAGAAATTTTTCGTAGAATTTTTATAATATTTCTGGATAATAAGAAATATGTGTTTAATGTTAATATTTCATGTATTTTTTTTTTTAAAGAAAAAAAAAGAAAAACAATATTATTTTGAAATTTAAAAAAAGTAGACTAAAAAGAAAAAAAAATTAAAAAAAAATGCAAATAAAATTGAACGTAATATGAAAAATAAAAATTTAAGATTAAAATTATTTTTATTTAATAATAATTTTAATTTTTTCAAATTTAAATTTATTTTAATTTAAAATTTATTTTTCTTAAAA
>JAPYZE010008323.1:0-20973 GCA_030522805.1 Leptomastidea abnormis
TTGGATTGTAAGGTCAAGAACAAGTGTCTCTTGTAGAGATTTTAATTTGACATCTCGACAATTTTGATTGACGTTTTCCATAACAGTTAAATCTGAACGCTTTGCGATTACATGTCAAGATAGGCGTTAGCAAAACGTTTGGATTTTAAAGTGGATATCATGTGTGTGTGTAATGTATCATTCAGAAAATAAAATGGTCAAAAATAATCAATTATTACATGGATAATACAAATGTATTTTTCATATTTTAATCGAATTTAAGATAAAACAATAAATAAAAAACAAAAAAAAAGGTCATCCTATGACCATACACGTTTAAGATAATCATTTGAAAGTAAAAATATAAAAAAAGAAAACCAAAAAAGGTCTCTTAGTAAGGTACCAAAATTAACGATCAACAATATTCAACTTGTTACAGGATCGTCATGTGAAAGGCGCCAACCGAGATCCACAAATGGATTCAAGTCAAGACTACCATTTACAATCGGGATATGAGAACAAGACGCAGGTGAGTCACATACTCTTTTTCATTTCTCATACCTCATCTTTTTTTTTTTATTATTATCGTGTACGTAACCTAATTAAAGTCGATGGAGACTGGAAAGTATCGTTACTCGTACTGTCTTATTCATTACAATTATGTAAAACAGTATCAATAACCAATTTCTTTAATTCAATACCTTTAATGGTCAAAAAGTACAGACGATTTTAAATCACATTAATTAAATTCAATATGTAAATGCATGTAATAAAAAAAATAATATCATTGGAATCCACTCGATTCATATTAAGTAAAATCATTATGGTTCAGAAAATCCATGGAATTTTACAACATCGATAATACGTTTTCCTATATCTCATAAAGGATTCGTTATCTTTTTGCCACGCTACTTCTCTTGATATGCCTGGAAGGTTAAAAAAAGAAAGAATAACTTTTAGCTTTTTGTTTGGCGTGTATTATATCGGATTTGCAGAAGCAGGAGTCAGGACCGGTCCCTTCTTTCCTTATGCCTTAAGGCCCCGGCATTACGCGTCAATAAAAATCGTCGTGAGCGTCGATGTATATATATATATACACTCATGCCAGCTATATAAGTATCCGCTTGCGGCTCTCCAGGAGCTTCTTGTCTTCGTATTTCCGCGGAGAGCCTGCTTTTTAGTCTTCGTCTCTCCCCCTCCCAGCCCTTATTGCTCGCTTGGACGCTCTTTGTTCGCGTACCGCTCTCTTTTTCTTTCTTTCTCGCTCGGTCCACCTCGATCTTTCACACTTGACTGCCCCTGGGCCTCTGATCTCAAGTAAAGGACCTCTCTCTCTCTCTCTCTCTCTCTTCTTTCGATTTTTTATTTTATTTTATTTCCATCTTCTCAACTATATACGTTTCTCGCACCTCTTCTCGACCACCGTTCTTCTCTCTCGATTCTCTTCTTCGGTCTCTTTTTTTTTTACGTAAAAGAGAAAAAGAGTTTCTGTGCTACAACGTTAAGGATAAGGAGGTCTGGTAGAGCGCGAGTGGATCGCGGAATTTTATAGTTTGCTTAAGAGGCCACAAGGCTCTTCTCATCTTGGAGCCATTAAAGCCTCGTAAAAAAAAAAGAGAGAAAGATACTGAAGTTGGTTTGTATGTGTATCCCGTAGTACTGACTTTTCTTTTTTAACGCTCTTCAGCTTAAACCCTCCTCGTTGTTGGAATTTTCACCCAACGAAATAAAAGGCCTTTTTTTTGCAAAACTTAAGCTTAAGAAACTAGGCTTTAGATGAGGAAAGACAGTTAAGTAGTTTCACTTACCGAAGCCTTGAGTTAATGGACCAAAGAATATATATATTTTTTTTATTTTTCAAACTGCGCGAAAATAGCACGCTCGTAATTATATTTTTCACACCACAAATTACAAAAGAAAAAGAAGAAAAAAAAATAGTAAACTGCTCATTGAAAATAAACTAAAAAGCAACGTAGTTATATATATTTAGACTCTGCAATTTCATATCTACCAGACAGTCTTTGTGAACCAACGTGAAAAAAGGGGTGAGTGACGAAAAAAGCATTGCCATTTCCCTTCTCTCTCTCTCTCTTTCCTTTTCTATTTTTTTTTTTATTCTGCACTTTCATTTGGCAAAGTGAATCTTGCTTATTACCCAAGACCTTCGATTCGGTTTTTTTTTCGCCTAAGGCTATTCGGCTCGAGATGGAAAGAGGCCGGCGTCACCGCCTTCTATATATGTCAACCCTTTGTCACACTAGACACTCTATACTATATACCCTTACCCCTAAAGTCTACTACTACTCCCTTAGCTCTATAAAATGCAGAACTCAGTCTCTCTCTGAATGACGGGGAGCAGAAGCAGCAACCAAGGGTTAGAAAAAAAAAACGTAGTCTCGCAATCCGTAGATCGTCAAAGGCAGAAAGAAGGGGGTCTTCTACTACTCTCTATTTTCGCGACAAAAAATTCGTATATAGGCTTGTGAAATAGGTGGTAGTAGTGGTATTGAGAAGGAGGGTTTAAAGGCACATAAAATGCAGAGAAGAGAAAACTAGGGATGGAGGAGAGGAACTTTTCTTATCGCAACGTTCTACTTTCTTTCTTTACCATTGTTGGAAAAGCTCCGGTTCTTTTTTTTCTTCTTTTTATAAAGATTTGGTCTTTATATACCAAATACCTACTCTTGTTCCTTGCTTTACAAAATAAATTCGACATCCTGCAATTGTTTGGGATGGCAAAGCATCTAAATATCTCAAGTACATATATTTTTATCAAGTATTATCCCTTTTAATTTTAACAACAATAAAATACTATCATTATTATTATTATTATTCCTATAATCACAAACAAGCAAATAAAATTTACAAATACATTAAGCTAAAAAATAAAAATTAAGAGCACATAAAAGAGCAAAAAAGAGAAATCGTAGCTTCCCGACCTTTTAATCCCTCACCAATAAAGCTCCCCTACCATTACTTCCACATACAGACCAACCAACCAACCAACCAACAACACAACTAGCAGAGCAGCAAGACCCATAGCACATAAGCTCATCAGCGTAAAAAAAAGAAAGAAGCGCAGCCGTCCTCCTTCCTCCGACATGTCCGCCTCCTCCCTCGAAAATTTAAATTTTCGCCAAGCCTCACCCTAGATATATCCTCATTGGCCAACGCTCGGATGTACTTCCCTCCCTTTTGCGCACGGCTGGATGTAGATAGCGATCAGATCGCGTGAGGAATATCGCCTCTCCGCCCCTCCTCTTCATCCTTCTCTTTCTTTCTTTCTCTCACTTGCTATCTCTCTTGTGTATGCGGCGTTATATATATATATATGTATACGTACAACTATCAGCCTTGGCGCATCTTCCGTACCGGGAATATCCCACACGCGCTAACGCCCTTGCTTGCCTTGCTTGCTTGCTTGCTAGCGCGATGGTTTAACGATACTATCGCCCTTAGGGTCTCCGGATAGCGATTTTCTCCTGCATGGAAACTCCCTCTCACTCTCTATCTCTGTTGTTCTATGCGTGTGCGTTTGGCCTTCCTTCCGAGTTTTCCAGAGTATGGTCTACTTGGTGATAAGCTGATCCCTGATACTATACTATACTATACCCTTCTTCTTCTCTACGGATGTGGTTTTGAGGTGGAGGATAATTGAGAAACGCGTATTCGCATTAATCGAGAAGGGTATTATAATATATGATTTAGTATAATTTAAAGTTATGTTATAGATTTAAATGAAATACGCGTATATATATGTTTAAAGTTGTTTTTAGGAAAAGATAAATGATAACCACGTGTATCAAACCGGCTGCTATACTACTACTACTAAAAAAAAAGGAAAAAAAAGAAATTTTAGAAAATTTATTGAAAAACACCTTGACAAATCGTAAAAATAACTATCTCCAATAACAAAACACGTATACATATATATCTCGGTATATGCGCAATCCCTATAAATCACAAATCCACTGTCGGGTACCGATAGAAAAAAAAAAAGAAAAAGAAAAAAAATCGGCAAATAGCAGTGCCGATAAATAAAATTCAGCTGGAAGCCAATTTTCCTGATTGCACTGGACGCACGCAGCTATATACGAACTAGGCTTTACTCTACAGGGAGGAGGAGAGAAAAAAAAGGGGAGGACCCGGTAAACGAGAGACAAAGCGTATACCGCGAGAAAGTGTTTTTTTTTTGTTTTCTTTTTTTTTCATTTTCATCGTCCAGTGTGGCAAAAAATTGCCGAGCTTCGTACAAACACACAGTGCACGATAGAGAAAGAGACATACATAGAAGGCATATATATGTACGAGTGACTGCGCGAAAGCAACATACGACGGACGTGAGTCGACGAGAGAAAAAGAGAGACGTTGTATAGTATAACGTATAGGTCTCTTGCCTCTTTTTTTTTTCTCTCTATACCAGAGAACTACGGACAATCAGGGTGTATATAGTGTATAGAATAGAGGAGAGAAAGAGGAGGCTTTGTTTTGTCTCTTTTTTGCGCACAACCTGTCAAGCCGATGGTGCGAGTGCTAGTAGCGAAGTAGTAGCGAGAGAGAGAAAAAAGAACGGATATCGCTTAATTACAGGCGCGCGCATGCAAAATCGATTCGAGGTATATATGGAGAATAGATCGATTGACGATCGATCGATTAAGCGAGAAGCGCACATAGACGAGAGTGAGCAACCACGTGGAAAGAAAGATGCCCCCGAGGCGAGCGTTAAGAGAAAGAAAGAGGTAAAAAAAAAAATGTTTGATGCTGACGTCGTTTACCCGCGCTGAACACATCGTTGATGTCGTCGTCCTCATTGCGGTTTACTGTCAGTTTTTCTTCTTCTTCTTCTTTGTTCATTGTTTTTGTTTTTTCGTTAGAGAAAACGACGACTAGCACGTGGTTTTAATTAAATGTAAGAGAGAAAAAAAAAAGATGCGGTAAAGATTGTTATGAGTTTTTCTTGGTAAAATAAAAGAGGGATGACTGGTGTGCGAGAAAGATAATAGTGAGATAAAGTGCAATGTATAAGAACAGAGACTTTTGATGTATTAATGAGCATGTGTATAATTTTTTTTTTCTGTAGCATGTTTTTTTTTCAGATCTAGTGACTTAATTAGATGTAGAAAATTCAATTTAAATTTCTTTTTTCAAATTTATACATTGAATATTTTCTTATAAACTAAAAAGCTCTTTAATAATCTCTATAATTCAAAATAAAAAGACTAAAGAATATTTAAGTATTTTTTGAAAATAGAACTCCGATCAATTCTGTCTATCAGTGTGAGCACTTAAAAAGATTTGCGCGATAGAGGTGAATGTCTTGAAAATTTCGCGCTTATCCTCATACCAGACAGCTTCCTCTTCTTCTTCTTCTCTTGCATCGTCTCAACAATTTTCCGGCCTCCATCGGTTCTTTACCCTCTTCCGTTAACCGAGACTTGCGCGACGCATCTCACTCTTTCTTTCTCTCTCTTATATTCGAAAGAGAGGATCCCGTCGAAGTAAGACGACTCAAGACAGACGTCAGTTCCGCGTCAAATAGAGGAAGCCGATGCTTTTGTCGTCTCTACTATAGATTCTACGTTCATCGATCTATCTCGTCTATACCACCACCAGCACCACCTCCACAACCATCGTATCGTCTTTCTTCTTCTTTTTTTTTTTCAATTTTTATTTTATTTTTTTTTCTTCGTCATTTTTTTCTCTTTTCTTGAGGCCGACGGACTCGATCATCCGTTATAATCCCCCATGAGAGATCGACTCTCTCTTTCTCTCTCTTTCTCGTCTTAGACCAAAAATATTCTTGGAAGGCTTAATCGCATTGTCGGGAAGCAAACACTCACGCGTTGCTTATAATTATGAAATCTTATTAGACTGTGGGAATATTCATTTTTTTTTCTTAGGCATTTTTTTTTTTTTTTTTAATATTCAGATACGTGATGTGCAAGCTGTATGAATAATTGCAATTGTTTTATATGTTTTATATGAAAGATTGTATATCATACATCCTCATCATGTCTTCATCCAAAAGGTTAAAGAATCCAAAAAGTTTCTACACTTTCTTGATAACCAAATAAAATAAAAATAGAAAAAAAAAAATAGAAAAATCAATTCAAATAATATAAAGAAAAGATGACTGATCCGACGATGCAAAGGCATGCATATTATATAGCCATCTCTCGCAGATCTGCGGGCATTGTTATTCGAGCCGACGAGCGCGTTGGATTAATCGAATGAGCGTCAAGTTAAGCGAAAACGTGGTAGCTCCAGGCTTCTCACTCTCTCCTACCATAACCCGTTTTACGGACTGGCGCCCCTTGATCGGACGTTAATATTGCGTGATTGGGTGGGATAGCGCGTATTAATGTATATACAGCCACGATTGGGATATATCTCAAATACCGCGTGTTGATTTAGAATCGATGGTATTCTACTGGACGGAGGTAAAGCTTGAAGATTATTCTTTTTTTTTTTTGTTAGTATTAATATTAATTTATGTAAATCTAAATTCAATTTTTCATCTGAAAAACTTGTATGCACTCAAAAATAAAAATAGTTGAAAATTGAACCAAGACAAGGAATTTATTTCAGTAAATGCACTACTCTTGTTTTGTCATAAAAAATATAAAGAATAACAAAAATTTTATTTACCAAATAGAAATCCACTCAAATTCACATAAAAATAAAAAAAAAAAAAAAAAAAGCTTTACCTGTCAAAAGCCAGCTAGCAGTCGAAACTCAAGAAGCCGATAAAAATGTCATCGAAAACAAAAGACAGTGTTTCTCTCTATATCTTTCTTTCTGTCTTTTACTTCTCTCTCTTTCTCTCTATACTTCAGTATATGTCTCAGATACTGCAGAGCTAAGGGATACAGAAAAAGACGTGGGGGGGGGGGGGGAAAAAAAAAAAAGCAAGATATAGACCAGTCTCTCTTACTTGAGTGGCTCTGGTTATATATATAGAGAAATCGAAGGAAAAGATTCCATTTCGTAGGACTACTCTCGCTTATATACACTCCTGCGACCGAAACGTTTCTTATACACCGTCATTCGTCTCTTTTCTTCCTTTTTTTCCAGATCCCCGATTCTGTCCTGTAAAAAGGTGCTTGGATGGCGAAACGGAAAAGCGAAAGCTCGGAATACAAGTTTATAAAAAGAAGAGAGAAGGGTATAATACACTAATGTTTTTTTTCCTCACTTCCTCATGGAGACACGCGAGAGTTAGCTATCTCTCTCTCTCTCTCTCTCTCTCTCATTCGCTTATTTTTGAACACAATTAACCCATTAACGATGGCGCAATGCTTTTCCGGACACATACATACATACGTACATACATACATACACGTGAATACTGTGCACAAATCCTTTACTGACAGGCAGTATATATACAACATACCTATCGTATACTGACCTACTTTTATAGAATACGTGAACACATGTGTATATATGTATGTTTGTATTGTGTCCAAATCAGTACTGCGCAAAAATAAGTTCGCGTACTCGGATTATGTTTTGGAGTACCTTTTTTTTTCCTTTAAAAAAAAAACAATCTGGACTACTGCACCTACACACGTACAACAGTATTGAAAAATAGCATTTCCTCACACATATATTCGAATCAACGAATTGTATAGAGCTTGCACACATAGATTTCTACTACGATGTTTTTTTTTTTATTTTCAACACACATCTTTTCGCACCCACTCATTCGATTTTCCAATAGCGTATTCGTATTCGTAAAAGACCTTTACAAGAAGAAGAAAAAAAAGAAGAAAAAAAAACATTTCTGTTTTCAGTAAAAGGGAGGCTTGGACTTTGGGAAAAAGGGCAAAACTATATAGCTACTACTAGATGAAAGAAGAAGAAGAAGAGTGGGGGGTAGAGAGGGGAGTATAGTTCGCTTAGATTCAGTCGATGGAGCGCGGAATGAAAGGGAGAAAAGAAAAGCTTGAGGTCCGAAAAGAAGGAGGAGGAGGAGGTGGAGGGGGTCAGATGTAAGCTTCGTAGGAAACGTTCCTACACGTACTGCGAGCCCCTCGCTCTATACAAGCCAGCAATTCAGACAAGGCATCTTGAAAGAGGAAGAGAGAGAGAAAGAGAGTTTCAAGGTATAGAGAAGCAAGGAAGATTGGCTGGTTGACCTGGTTTTACTTTCCATAGCACACATACACACACATACACACCATGTGTATCGTCTGTATCTAGTTTAGCACTTACGATATCGATGAAAGTATGTATGTTTGTATGTACGTATGTGTGAGTATGGGGAAGGGACTGCTGGACTTTCTGCCATAGTAACGCGTCAGCTTCGCGTAAAAGGGAATGAAATCGAATTCGAGTTATAGTGAAGCAAAAGAGAGTGAGAGAAACTTATTGGACCGATCGAAAGGAATTCGAATTTCAAATGCACGCCAAGGCGTTCGTGTCTGTTCTACTTCTATCCGTGACGACGACGACGACGACGACAACGAAGACAAGCATCGAAGGGAAGAACGATTGACGCGCTATAGGGTTTGAATAGACGAGCGAGTAGGAGTAGCGTTATATATCTACGCGGAGATGGAGATTCTTAGCCACGTTATCTCATTTCGCGCGCGACTAAGAAAGAGAGAGAGAGGTAGTAAGAATTTAGGATTCTATGGGAGTTGACTTGAAATTTAGATCATGTTGAATGTGATCATTTGTATGCTTGCGAGTAAGCCACGTGATGTGTATTGTTAATTTATAAATATATTGTGGTTATTTATAAGTAGATTCAGAAGGTTATTTTTTGCTTTCTTCCAACAAATGTTAGTTACCAAATATATGTTGGAGAATAAAGCTTAGATCATTACTTTAACCAAAAAATTTTCTTTATTAAATCTTCTTCATTTTCAACGTTGGTATAAAGACGTTGGTTACAGCCACCTTATTGGTAAAATCATCGACACACATACACACGCGTGCATTTAATCATACAATTAACCACGGGCGATATGGGTCGATTTACTTGCAGAACAACAAAGACATTAATAAACCTTAGAGTCACATATACACGCAGCTGCTCCGAATAATATATCCCTGACCAAATAAAAGAGTTCAGAGTCGTAATACGCAGGTCTCGTACGGTCTTAACAGCTCACCCTAGATTTCGCGAAGTAAAGCAGCAGTAGCAGTAGCAGTACCAGCTCCTTTACGAGCATGTCAAAGACGAAAATCCGATGTATAATTAAGCCTGGAAAAAGGGGACCCCACAGTTCACGCGCAACCCCTCCTGGTATACTGACTCTCTTTTACGACTTCTACCAAAAATTGCGTTTGGTATATAGAATATATACTCCCTTGGACTATATGTGCAGGGATTTCTTACGAGGTCTTTGCTCTATCTCAATCTCTCTCTCTCTCCCTGGTATAGAATGGATAAAGTGACACTAGGCAGGCTCCTCTACTAATACTACTACTACTACTACCACTACCATCGTCGCTATACTGCTGCCGTCGTTGCCTCGTAAAAAAGTCCGCGAGATTTAATCAAAGTTCTAAACTTGGACTACTACTACTACTCCACTACTACTACTATTACTACAAAAAGCTTGCGATAGCGTTGTACGCACCTACTATACTGCAAGTATCTATCTATCCCCTCCTTCCCCCCTTTTTGCTTTCTCTCGTAGTAAATTCGCTACTACCACTCAGCACGAAACGTCTATCGTCTTTAGAAAAGCTTTGCGTGTCCTTTTAAAAAGCTTTAAAAGCTTGCATATAGGTATACTATCAAGTGTTTTTTTTTTAATCTGAAAAAAAACTTTCCTTTCTAATTTTAATTTTCTATTTTTAAAACTCGATATAATTTTTAAATTCACCAGTATATAATATCATGGTCTGATGTGATCGAGTTCATGTACTTAACGAAAGTTGAGTGATCGCAGAGCCAAGGTAAATTCAAGCTTTCTCACTCTCTCTTTCCCTTTTGACTTACAAACAGACTCTCTCCATCTTCGTTGACTTAGCAGACAAGCTCGCAAATCAGGTCTATCTACTAGGTATAGTAGCAGCAGCAATATATATACGTATATATACGATGTTCCCATCAATTATCATTTCCAATTTTACAAACCCTTACCACCACCTTCTTTATCCACCTTGGCATATACAACTCAGGGGTGGTACAACGATTAAGCATTATACGGTATATGTGTATGTATGTATGTATGTGTGTATAAAGTATATGTGCGTGCGTGCCCAAAAGCTCTTAAAGGATCTTGACACCGTGAACGACTTCTTGCCTAACGCCCCTTTCTTCCGATCGATTATAGTTATACTGCGCCTCTCTCTCTTTCTCGCGCGCCTTGCTTGAGTCTTACACGAAATTGGGCTTTTGATGCAGCTTGATATTTTATCGCACCCCAACTCTCTCTCTTACTTCACTCAACGTTGACTATACTATACTACCGTCTTGGTTGTTAGACATGCAAATCCGGTAGCCGTGGTATTTAGCAGTGAAGCTTGGAAAAACGAGGTTAAGCTGTGTGAGAAGAAAAAAGGTTTATGGGGAAAAAATCTATGGCTAGGTGTCATGCGAACTCCTTGTGTTTGTATATTTTTTTTTTATAATATTATTATTATTATTATGGTTTTTAGTTATGATGTGAGAGAGTAAAGTGCGATTATTTATAGTGTGTATATTTTTTTTTTATGACATGTGTTTTTGGGAGTGGAATTGTATATAGTTTTAAATTCAATAATTAAATTGAGTATTACTAATATATGTTATTTTTTTTTTTTTACGTGGTGTTTAATTATGATGGAGAAAAAGAAAAAAGTGTGTTTAATTTTATGTAGAAAAAAGTTAAATTACATTATATATCGTGTTTGATAACACTTAATTGTTGGAGGTAAATTAGAAAAATATGGATCGGAATAATTAATTTTTTTTTTACTCTCATAACGAAAATTGGAAGGTATTAAAAGTAATGCCATTAATTTTCATTGCACAATCTTAAAATAAAAAATAAATTTGCATTTATAATACTGGTACAGATAATTATATTTTAATACCCTTATACCATAGCCATAATAATTTTATATAAAAATAGTCATTAAAAATTATATTTAATTTATTAAACTAAAGCCTATGTTATATGCATAGTCCAAGCAACACATTATTTCATCATATACATATCTCGCCTACCCAGCTGATCTCCACTCATATTTTTTTTTTTTTTTCATTCCAAAGTCAAACAAGCGCTATTATAAACACGCGATTAAAATTCATCCGCGCGGATAAGAAGTGTAGAAACTCTCGAGTATATTATGAGAGTAGGTTGCATCCATTTTTGGTGTGTGTGTGTGCACTCGCGAGAGAGGGCTGAAGATTTCCAGGAAGGATTTTTAATTAAATGTCCGGAGGATAGTATGCTTGCTTCTCCACTTCTGGTATACATGTTTTGTTTGGACTTTTTTTATCGTTCTTTCTTTCTCTCTCTCTCTCTCTCTCTCGCTTGGTAAGCAGTTTTGCCGATTGAAATCTTAATATTTATTATCCGATTAGTGGTGTGCGCAGAAACAGCGCCAGCAGTAACGCTTCGGTAGCTTCTCAGAGCTGCTGTACTGCTGTACACTTGAGTAGCGCGGGTAGTCTCTTCTATCCTTTCTCTTATCCTTACTCAAGGCGTGATGCTCGATAATTAACTCGTTAATTAATCATTAGGCCTTTACGTTCGTACACGTGGTTCTGTACCTTTTACTGTAGGATAGGAAGAGAAAAAAAAGAAGAAATAAGACTATACGAGCAAAGTAAAAGTTTAAAAAAAAAAAGAACTGAGTGGGAGGTAAAGAACCAAGAAGGATACACATGGATGTATATGTATGTGAGTGAAAGGGTAAAGAAAAAGAAAAACGAAAAACTGGACATGCTGTGTGAAACGAAGTTGTGAACTTTTGCGCTGGTTGTGTAGTCGCAACAGTGCTAATAATTGAACCTTCTTCTAATTAAGAATTTTATTTTTTTACTCGTGTGTCGCGAATTATAAATAATAATCTTTAAATAAATAATAAATAAAAAATAATCTATTTGTACTTACTTATCTTTTTTCTTATTTTTCTGTTACAGGTAAGCATTGGATAAAAATATCAAGCCATGGCCATTGTTTTCTTAAACAAGCCAACTAACAGACATACACACACACTAAATACAACCAATCAACCAACCTGTAAGTTTATATTTCTCCAACACCAATGTACCTATATAAATATATATAAAATCTTACAATGTTCCTTCTTACTTACAACGTACGTACACCAAGGTCTGCCTCTATAAATAATCGCGCGTAGCAATCCACCCTTCAGCTTTGTATAGCTCTCTTGAGTGTCGTGCAATTTGTTCCACCGCGACGATGACGACGAGGAGGAGGAGGAGGAAGAGGATGACTCGTATACGCGCGGAACATGAGGAGCAGATGTCGTAGTGGCTCCAACGATATATAGCATGTGTCCCTGTCCTTATATATTATAAGACCACCCGCTCGTCGACTAATTCGCCAAGACGTAGGGCTTTTTGGCGTGCCAACGGTTACGCTACGATGCAAAACCTTACCAATAAAAGTCTTTCAAACATTTTGTTTTTTGTTATTCAATGACTGCTGCAATGGCTTGAAAAAAAGAGAACGGACTTTTTCGTTAAGTAAAATCCTGCACTTGAACAACATTCAATAGCCTTCATTCAGCAATAGCTGCAATCACTTGGTTCAATAACACCAGTAGCACCAGTCAAAGTCAAGTTGGCGTCGAATCGGACATTAGTCCGGAAAGCTTGACGCCCAACACGTCTGTCGGATCAGTGATAGGAGAGAGAGAAAGAGAGAGAGAGAAAGAGAAGGGGGATGGTATTACAGAGAATGCACTTGACTTGAAGGGGAATCGATTGCAAGCGTATATTTCTCACTCCTCTTGAGATAAAAAAAAAAAAGAACTTGATCTCTCATGCCTATAAATACGTGTCTGCCAATCTTTTTCTCATCTGGTTAAATCAGTAGCGTGTGTAAGTGTATATATGTCTACATTTCGTGAACTCTCGACGATTTTTAATTGACGCTCAAATAACGAGGCTTAAACTCACACAAGTGATATAACCAACTTACCTACCTCGTCGACGAGCGCTTATTTCCTTCTCTTGCGCGAGGATATCTATATAATTGTAGCCTCGTTAACTCTCGTATATATAGCGAGTAGTGCAACAGCCAACTAACTAACAACTATCTTTCTCTCTCTCTCACGCGAACACCAAGTGTCGGTCTCTATATAGTCTCACTGGGCAAAGTGTGCTAATGCGTTCCATTATGTCTGCGGTTGTCCGTCAAATCAACGCCACGTGGTGGTTTCTCGTTGACCAGTTTGAGTGAGAGAAAAGCTATACTACTGCTACTACTATTACTACTACTACTATGTGAAGTCACGACGCAAAGGTTGTGTGACACCTGAGGAATCCTCATAGGAATTTTAAAATCCCGAAGCGCTTTATTAGTACACTACAGTACTTATAAAAAAAAATAAAAACCTTCAACGACTTACCAACGCAATTCTACGACTACTCATGAGACTTAAGCGATGTGATTTATTTTGAAATTACGTTCTCGTCTTTTCTACACACATACACTTCCGGCTAACATTATTCAAAGATTATCCAGTTTCCAACCGAAGTAAGCTTTTCGTTTTTTATTTTTTTTTATTCACGAGCTTTTCTGAGAGTCTCACTTCTCTCTCTCTCTCTCTCTAGTCTAACGTCGCTTTAATAACCTCCCTTAAACTCGATTTTGATGTCGGTCGACTTGCTCACAAAGTTTTGCACGTATATCTATCCACGGTCAGAAAAAGAGAGAGAGGGAAGCTCTGCAAAATGATGATAGAATCGAAAAATTCAAGATTTCAAAATCGTTAAATTTCACTTTGTAGAAGAATAGAGGTTGGTTATAGTAGATGCGAGAAAAGGAAAAAAGGGGATAGGAAGAGGCTTCTCTTATTATTCATGAGGTTACGCGCGGGAACGTTGAACGCTTGGGAGAAAGCAAATCACATCATGGCTTTTCGATGGACAGGCGTGCTTTTTGCTTAGCCAAAATTTATGCTAATAAGTTAGGTGAGAGTGGAAAAGGAGAATAAAAGAGGATAGGGTGAAATTGTTATCTACCTGGTATATTATATTCCTGCGGATGACGGCGTACGCATTAATGTTGTTAGAAGTTGCCTGCGGGAGTCACTGCTGTTGTTACTACTACTATTACGTTGTAGCTTCCTCTTTTTCGCACGTTTTGTCCTTTCCCTTCTTTAGCTAGAGACTGACAGAGCAAATTGACTCGTGAAATTGGACGATAAAATGTGCTTGACTTTCGAGCTCAAAGACTACAACAACAACAACAACAACAACAACAACAACAACAACCACTTGTACTTTTATCGTTGAATTTTTAAAGTTTTTTTTTTTTTTTTTTTAGTTAACGTGATATCAGGGTTATATAATGAAAAAAGAAAGTGGAAAAAAATAAGCTACACTGCATCTGATCGAAAGTTAAGTACGAGAAGAAAAAGTGTCTACCTTTTGTACATCCTATACCCGGCGGGTAAACATGTTATATACTATAACGTATCAGAAAAAAGAGTCGCGTCGCTAAGTTAGTTAAACTGTCGCCAATTTTATGAATCCTTGCCTGAGGATTATCAAGTTTTTTTTTCTTCCTCTTTTGCAACTTTTACAAGGGCATGGATTCGGAAGCGTTACAAGATATCCTCGTCTTTCGCGTAAATCTCTTGGAGACCGGGAAAATCAAGAAAGTTCATTCTAGGCCGACGTATATACACGCCGCAAAAAGTTACGACGATGAAGGAGAAGTAAAAAGAGAAGGAGTGAGAAGTTGGCGAGCATCGGTATACGATAAGGAATGGAATGAGAGCCAGCTGAGAAAGAGAAGAAATGGATAGAAGAAGGTTCAAAGAGTATGGAATTGCAGAAGCTATATATATAGTACCGATCTAAGTTCCTTCATTTCTCCTTTTCACTCGGCAGCATCTCTTCTATATAGGTATACCCTTTCCACCTGGAGGCTAGGGTCTCCCCCTTTTTTGCTCTTGACAGTTTCTTATAGTCACTCCGGGGAATGACTTTCCTCGTCGTAAAAGTTATACTACGCCTACCGTCGTCCTTATCCTTGTGGACTTTCTTATTAAAATGAAATACAGCGTGAGGATGCCGGAAGAAAAGGAAAAGTCTACCGCGAATTTCAGAGACTAGTGCTACATTGGCGACATATTATAGACGAATGCTTTTCTATTTCAATTGAAAAAATAGCGTTTTGTTGAACGACACTCCACGATCTGATTTATTATGTTGTCGTTTTACGTTGCCAGCTACTTTCTCCCTTTACTTACTCTCCCACACTCTTTCTTATTTACTCGTCGCGTAAAAGTGACGCGCGACCTCGATTACTACAATTTTTTTTCTTCCCAGATGCAATCTTGATAAAAAAAATAACGATATTGCATCAGAATGATTGACTGTCAGTTGTTGTTACAGTGTCGTTGACGTATTTATAAACGACAGTAAATTCCATTTTGTAGTATAAGAATACATTTACTATGAATAATGAGAATAGAAAATTGTAAGAACCTGTATAGCTTCGATTATATTACAATTCTTTTTTTTCCTCCACGGATATATAGATAATAGTCTTATAGACGCGTCTCTTGATAAGAGTAATTACAAATCAATGAATTTAATACTGTAATTTATGTATAAATAGCCCTTGATATATATAAAATATCCTATAGACTTAAACTTAGAGACAGACACTGACGTGTAACATTCACGACAAATTAAACATTAACTAAGACATATAACCCAATAATAACGATCTTTATTAGATTCCCTAGCAAACTTACGTTTTAATGCGGTTTTTTTCAAGAATTAAGTGTATTATAACTTGGTAACATTGAACACGTGTATAATATAAAAAGGTATACTTACTAAAAAAAGGAAAAGTTACAAATTCCAGTAAGAAAGTGAGATATAGAATGAGCCATTAATTAATTCGTCTTTGAAAAGTCTTGTGATGTATGTGTGTGTGTGTGTATTTGTGTCTCAGACAGAAAATGTCGACATTTGCACATACATACACTATATAGTACATGGTAGCAGAATGTGTGTGTATGTGCATTGAATGACGTTGCGGCAAGTATACAAGTATAAGGGGTAAAGAAAATCGCACACGCCCGTGTCATGTAAAACGAGTTTATATGTATATGTACATACGCAGATCGAAATCGCAAAAAAAGTCATGATTAATCGCGTAATTGACCGGATTTATCGTTCATAAATCCATCGAGTACATGGGGGTCTCTCCTTATATAAACTTCCCCTTTTTAACTTATCTCTACCCTCCTCTAGTATCACACTTATATTCTCGATAATTTTTTTTTCTTCCTTATGTCAGGGTGGAAAATAAAAAAAAAAGTTAAACCAAGAAACAAAGCCTTGATTCTGTTTTAAGTGACGACAAGTACGAGTATCAAAGAATATACTTATAAAAAAGAAATCTGAAGAATATCTTTTGGAGCGGGAGTTAATGTGGAGAAGCTGGCGTATACATATAAGAGAACGTCTGGAGTTACGTTATAACGCGTGGAAAAGAAGGCGAAGAGAAAAAGGATGCGCTCTTATATTCGCTCTTGGTCTTCTCTTTGTTTTGCTGAAAATTCAACGCGGTATATAAAATGCGTCCTATGGTTGGTTGTGTGGTTGGCCGGTTGGTCGCGGGGATCATTGTTCCATTGTATTCGCAAGACCGAGCTATGGCGTCGGCGGCAACCGCGTATATCTATATACGCTCTCGCACACTAAAAAGAAAGAACAACCAAAAAAAAAAAAAAAGTCGCATGTGCACGCGCTTATATGTGCGCAGCGCAAAAGCTTTTTTGCTGTTAACTTTTTCGGCTCTGCTGCTGCGGTGGTGGTAGTGTGCGGTGGAATATAAAAGGCCTTACGGCGCTACATTTTTTTCCGATAAATTAGACTTTGAAATATCCTACGAATAAATTTATTAGAGAAACCATAGAGAGTAAAATAAGAGAAGGGAGAATTCCAAGCGAGAAAGAGAAAGAGAGAGAGAATAAACCGTGTCGAAAATTTCCAGGATCTCATGGGAGGAAGGAAAGAGGAATACTAGCACACCCGCGTTCCTGCATCCACTTTTTTGTTATTTTTTTTATTCATTTATTTTCTTAACCCTATACCCGTAAAAGTGTCCTCCGCATGTTTACGCTCACCTCCACTTGTGCGATCTGGTTTATTGAACCTCTCTCTCTCTTCGTTAAAAAAAAAAAAAAAGTTAAAACGACCATCGTACACAGAATATCAAGATTTTTTTTTTTATTTTACTATACCAAGCAGATTTTCCAGGGGGTGACAGTGAATCCATAATATAGCTTATTCTGAACGACGCAATTATGCGCGGTTATTTTTCGCAGGCCTTCATGGTCACATAGCAGAGTAATAGTATAGCAGCTTGCAATTTTTTTTGCAGAATTACGATTAATAAAAATGCGCCCTCTCTCTCTCTTACCGGTATATCTACATTATTAATAATCCCTCATTAGAATTACAAATTGTGGATCGGATATATATATTATATATAAACGTACGGTTAAAGTAATTCAATTAAGTTTTTTATGTCTACACTTGCATGTATAAATGTATAGATATCATATATATATATATATAGAAAAAAGAGGTAAAGACAAACATCCAAGAGAAGAGATTCTCCTCTCTTATGGTGTCGTAAAAAAATGTTCACGTCGCCGATATATACGTTTCGTTTGAGCGTAAAGCACACATATCGTCGTACATACGAATGACCGGTAGTTGTTGAAGCATGTATATATGTGTGTCTTATACCTGCTGCGCTTCTATAAATCGCGAGAAACGACTACCTGGATAAAATGGGATACTACTATGTATATACAGCAATCGTATCAAGCAGAGAGTATAAAAGTAAAGAGAAGAGAAGAGAGACGTATCGGATAGGCTGACGACGACGACGACGACTTGCATATTGGCATATATATCCTTGCGGCGCCTTGTATATGTATATATCACGCGAGACATCGGTGCAATCTCTTGCAGAGCACACACACGTCTCTCCACTTTACTTCCCCCGATGACATCTCATTTTCCTTCTATACCTATCTCTCTTTTGCGTAGAATATACGTCTATCTTTGCTTCGGCTTTGTGCACCAGTAGGAGGAAGGAGGGGATATGAAAATTGCATGTCGGTATACGAGAGTATAAAAAAAAAGAAGGAGTGCAGCTTTGAAGACGTGTATGCAGTAGGTGAACGAATTACCGAGCGACCGAGATCTATAGAGAAATTTCGATTTACGTTTAACTGATTTGACGTGAATTTTTAAATGAAAAATGTGGATTATCTGTATTATATTATATCGAGTTATTAATACATTAATTCTTTTTTCTAAAAAATTATTATTATTGACTAATCATTTATCATCCCATTTCACTTAAGCTATCAATTTTTAAAAACAAAATTTAGATTTAAAAGATACATTAGAGGAAATGGAAAAATGTAATAGGTTTAAGGTAAGATTTTGAAAAATGTGTTTTCATATCTCTTACGACTTATCTAAAGATAATCAGCTTTACACAACGGCCTCCGCACCCATTAAGTCATAATTGTGTGTGTGTGTACGCGTGCGACAGTCATTTGGCCTTCCTGCATACAGTTTATATCTCTCTCTTCGTCTATTCATCGTCATAGTCTCTATTAAAGAAAATAAGGTAGAAAAAACCGTATACACAACGTCGCCCACGTTATGTATATAATATATATTCACAATATAAAAATGTACAGGAGTCACTCATATATATACTTACTCAAGAATGAGTATAGTTGATGGAATGTGTCGGCATCTTTGTCCCACCTACGCAGCGTCGCCTAATCTGCCGTTGAATTAATGAAACTTACGGTACATTGGAGAATCCGGTCGCTATAGCACCAAGATAGATAGGGAGAGAGAGAGAGAGAGAGAGAGAGAGAGAGAGAGAGAGAGAGAGAGAGAGAGAGAGAGAGAGAGAGAGAGAGAGCGAGAGAGAGAGGGGGAGAGACGAAGAGCGGAACGGGGAGAGAAAGAGGAGGCTTTAAGACTCTAGCACACGACCTCTGCATATATAGACTTTTGGCTAAGTTTGCTGCTGCTGCTACCAGCCCGAAATACGCGGCGGCTATACGGCGACCTAAAGTTCTTGGGAAAGTTATTATGCGTCGCTGGAGCTCAGCTGGAGACTCGTTAGCCGTGTGCTCTTGGGGAATCGTATAATTTAGCTGTAAGATACGCCCGCACATATATATACCCCCCCCCCCACCACCATATATACAGATGGTATGAGTATAGAGTAAGAAATTTTGCTCCAGCGCCGTTTTGAATTTTGATATTTCAATCTATTTGAACTTGGAAAATTTAAGAGAAAAGGAATAAGGTGGAAGATTCACAGCAATTGAGTTTTCATTCAGCTGAGTATATATTTTATATAGTTTTTTTTTCTTCATTCTTATATTATAAAAGTTGTTAAATGAGTCAAGGAGAAGAAGATAAATATAACCCATTTTATATGTATACTCGTTTCTTCTGCAGTCGTGCATCAAGTCATCATCAACGGAAGTGCGGCTTTAACACAAGTTAAAGAAATGAGTGGCCATCAAAGATAAAAATCGAGCGATAAATCTCAATTTCCCTTACACTTCCAATGGTTTTATTCGCAGAAGACTCTCCAATGAAAACGCATAACCGACAGTCTGACTAATTCCGTTCTGTCTAAATTAAAAAAAAAAATGCAAGGCTACCGAAAAGATTACCAAAAGTAACCGACAAGAATAGAGTAGAAAGAGGAAGCATATATAAAAGCAAGAAAAAGCATCGAGTTCTGTCAAGCAGATAACCGGGCTGAGTAATACTGGACAATTTATCGGGTCGATTGTAGGGATCGGTATCGCAACATCCCTATAGTCGTCCTCCTCCTGCTACTATACGCCAATTCGTCAGAACAATATGAGCGTAGTTAAGATAAAACCGAAGGGGGGACGGCCAGAGTCAGTTTAGGAGAAAGAAGAAAAAAAAGCATCTCCCTTTACTCTTTAGTTTCAACGAGAAAAAAGCCCACGATAAAAACCAATGAAGCCGCACCCTATAGTCAGCCCATTCGGTTTTACGCTTTCTGCGCTAGTATAGTGACGACGTCAGCGCATTGCCAAGCCCACTTTTTCCGAAAAGTTAAATGGAGAATGAGGCTTATCTTTAAGAGAAGATGAAAGAATCGATATGAACGTCTCCAAGACTTTAGGTATATATAGGTCTTATCGTTGTAAGTCATCGTTGAGATTTTTTTTTCAATTTTCAAAGCTAATCGGTTAATTTTCTTTTCCATCTTATAGTGATCCCAGGTAATAAAGTCAGCAGAAACTTGTGTTGACAGAATTAGCAAATGCAATCGATAAACTTAACCAATATTATTAGCATAATTCTATCTTGCTAACAATTAAGATCATTAAAAAAAAAAAAAGAAAAAGTAATAATATACATTAGCTATTTGTATTATAATAAGTCCTGAGAAAACGCATTTTCTTTTGTTCACTATAAGATCGTCAACCTTTTATGCAACACCATATACAGTTTCTCATATTACACATACCCAATTAAAAAAAAGAAAGGATAAAAAAAATAAATAACCACAACTAAGTTTACAGCCTATTCGTTCTCGCCATCTGTAACATATTATAACAGACAACGCTAAATTCATATAATGTATACACCCTATAATGCAAATATCTGCAAGTCTAAGACACAGCAAATACTTGGAATTATCATGCAAATCACAAGTAACACACGCCTCGATTATACCAAAGACGAAGGCCGTTTGCTACCGTCGATTAGGTAATCCTAGTATATGTATGTATGTATGT
>JAPYZE010008326.1:0-16632 GCA_030522805.1 Leptomastidea abnormis
TCTCGATAAAATTAAGTCTGACTGACCCCTTCTATATAGATTTGATTGATTTTCTGTACACACATATATATATATATATATATATATATATATATATATATATAGGTCGTGCGAAAAAGTGCCTCATTCGTATATAACATGACATGCTTAACTGATATGTGAGTCGATGTCAGTTTTTTTTTTGTCTCTACAGAAAATCTCAGATCTTAGATTGTAAGACAATCCGATTGTCCGATTACCTATGTTTTAAGTGTGTATCTATAATGGTATGTTATTATTTTTAATAAAAAAAGTAAGGAAAAAAATTTGGCTTTGAAGATTTAGTTGAATATCGACTGGTATCGAATTTAATTTTATTTGTTGTAAAAAAATTTTTAATTACAGTGTACATCTTTTTAATAGAATTTTATTGTTGTTTGTTTTCTTTGAATTTTAATCGAATATAAATTCAATATCAAAGCTAAGTGATTTCCAAAAAAAGTCTTGTCGGTCATCGTGAAAGATATTAATCTTGAGATTTTAAGAAATACAATACACTTGTATTGCAATAAATGGATTTTATTGTTTTCGTTACAAATATAGAAATGTGCGTTAATCGTCTTTGTATAAATACTTGAAATACTCGTAAATTGTTTGTGTACGTGTGTGTGTAATTTTTTTTTAATAATCTGATTATCGGACGCACCGGATGTTTTTAAGAAACATCAGAGATAAAGCTTTTTCGAATCCAAGTACGTGAGTTCAGTATTTGATCTTTATCCAATTGGTAATCGGAAAAAATATATGTACGTTAATTTAATGTAGATTTTACATGTATTCATTAGAATGGAATTTAATAAATTTTTTATTTACTCGTTTAATCAAAGGCTGTAAGATTTTAGTAATATAATAATAATAATTAGTAGATTCTAAAATATCTATAAAATTAAATCCTTTTTTAATCATTTATTAAAAAATAAGCTTAAGCTTAAAAATTTATCGATGTCTATCAATATAAAGATTTTAATAATCTTCCTCAAACTTAAGACTCATTAAAAATCAATAACCGTTTTTTGCTCACGTGATCATCAGAATCTTAATAAAAAATTTATTAACCAAGGTCAGTAAACAATATATTTGCATAAAAAAAATTAAACTCCTTAATTTCAATAACCTCCTTAATTTTAATAAAATATGTATAATCAGTCATTGAACGCCAATATTTTCCAATAAAAAAAAAAAAAAATAAAGATTGTAACATTGTTTTTAAATCAATCAAAAGCATCTTCTAGCAACATACACATTTTTTTTCATATTATCAAAAAAATCAAATCTTTTTTTCGGGTATTTCATCGAATCTATAGACATTTTATCAACTTCGAGTATCTATACTTGACAATCAAAATCTGATTTCTTGGTATAACGTAAACAAATTAAAAAAATTGTTTTTCTTTAATAAAAAATGTATATAGTTCCGGCTTTATATATACTATACACGTAAAATCTTTATAACCGTCACTTTACAACAAACAGATTACTCTAAACCAAATGTAAGTTTACCAAATCAGGATCAAGATACATCCTTACAGCAAACCTCATCCGTATTCGAATAACCCACTGAGAAATCACTCTCGAAACGCATATAGATATAACAGTAATCGGATCTTTTCGGAGTAAGTCATACACACAATTCGCGCTACTTCTTCAAGCAGCTCCTAACATACATATTACATATATGCAAAATCGTGGAGCAAGCACACAACGATTGTAACGTTTCTGCTGCTGCTGCTGCTGCTACTCTTGACAGATAGAGAGTTGGCAAGCGGTTGTCACGTTTGATTTATGGTGCCCCGACGTTTCACGCCTTTACTCCTACTCCTCCTCCTCCTACTTCTTCTATTACCTACCTACCTAGCATATCTCTCGCCACCTTTTGCAAATAGGTATATGTAAGCGCGAATAACTTATCTGTTCTGTGGACGTATGTTTGCGGGGATAAGTTAAGTTGTAGAGGTGTGTAAGGCTGTAATAAGGAAAATTTTATGTATGAGTTTTGTGGATAATTTTCTAGGATTGCGTTTATTTGAGATGTCGATTTTAATGCTTGTAAAATAATTTTTTTTCTTGGAGGGGGAAAGGGGTTAAAAGAGGTATTTTTTTTTAAAAAGATAAAGTTATTGAAATCGAGATAATTAGGTTGATTTCTTGTTTTATTTGTGTTTAAATGATTTATAATGTTTTTAACTGTATGAGTATTTATCAGGAATTATATATAAACAGTTATAATAATGTGTATTGTAGATTTTTTAAATTTTAATAAAGTAATTATTATTTATGTTAAATATGAACAAACTTAATCTTTTAATAGAAAAATCATTGTGTTTATATTGTGAATTTTTAATAGCTCAGTCAGTAGAACGTAAACTTGTAAATTTATATTTTGAGGGTTTGATTTTCGACAAACATCAGCTAAGTCATTTCGTAAGCTCCGAAATATGTTCAATAGAGTATTGATAAGGCTTTAAAAAATAAAATAAATCATTATTTACGTATTATATTAAAAATATATTTTAATTTAAAATTTTTGCAAATAACTAAATTTGAAATCTTTATTATTTAACTAAAAATAACTTGACAAATTATTTTATTTTTTTATATTAATATACCAATTTTATAAAAAAAGGTTATAAATTATTTTTTCAAAATAAATGAGGTAGTATGTATAAATTTTGTAATAACATATTAAATTTTTTTAGCATTGGAGAATCAGAGTTTTTTTTAAGAAATTAAAATTTTGAAAATATATTTTTACTAAGTTTCTGTTCTTATTGTGTAATTATTGTAACTTTCATTAAAATTTAGTGTAAATATTGATTTTTAAAACTTTATACTTTTTGTGGATCTTAGTTGTCATAAATAACTTAATTAAATATGCTACTGTCTGATTACTGAATCGTATATTGCATGTATAAATCTTTTTAAAAAATGTCTAAAATTTAATTTAATATAGGTATTTATAATTATTTTAATGTATTTAAAAAATTTAATTTAAAAAATTCATTCAGATATTTTTAGTAATATATAGAAAAGATTTTAAAGAAACAGCGAAATGATGCACTCAATCAATTAATATAGGTTTGTTTTATAAAGCCTTTTTGATACTCTATATTGAGCATATTTTGGCTATGTCAATGCTCGCAAAAATGACTCAGCCGACGGGCCTCAGGAATCGAACCCACAACTTGTGGATTACGAAATCGTCGCTTTACCGACCAAGCTATATTTTCGAGCCCTTATGGCCAACATTAAAATCTTGTATTTTAATAATTTAGACGACCATCCTAATACTTTTTATATTCATAATTTTTTTAAACATAAATCTAATTATCGATAAATATTTTTTTTCAACAATACAATTTAAAATACATTTAAAAAATATTAATATACAAAAAAATAAAAAGTTATTATAATTTTTCAGAATATTTATAAAAATCAATTTAATTTTGTAAATACAAAAACTCTAATCCAAATTATAAGATAATATTATTAAAAAACCGTGTGAATCACCAACTTCTCTATAAATATAACGTAAATAAGAAAAACCACCCACTATAAACCCCCTATCATCATCCAACCACAAATTTTTTTCTTTGATACTTCTACTCCCTCAATCTCATTATCCCTACGTGATTGAATGATTCGGCAAGAATCTCTCTTCTTCCCTCCTCCTCATCCTTGCATTCGCAATCTCACAGTAAGTCTTACAACATCCAAGTAAGAGACGAAGGAAAGGAAGCAACTGAGAAAATCTCGTTTAATACTAAAGATCGTTAACGAGATTCTCATCCGTTCCCATGATATATACCGTCGGTAAGTACAGGATAATATCACGCTCAATTTCACGGTAACTAAAGATCCTATAAAACTTACCAGCAGGTTTAGGTACATTCCTCTTGACTTGCATCCATTTGTATGTAGGTACTTGCAATTGCTGTTGATGCTGTTGTTGTTGTTGTTGTTGCTGTTGTTGTTGAGGATGAGTATGATGATGATGCTGTTGTTGTTGTTGCTGGGTCAATTGTTGATGATGGGGTTGAGGTTGAGGTTGAGCTTGCGTTTGATGATGATGTTGAGTTTGATGATGGAGATGTTGGGTAGCGTGCACGTGGTTAGGATGAACACCATGGACCAGTGATGACTGCATGTTGTGGTAGACCACGTGATCGTTGACTTCCTCTTTGAAATGCTGCTGTAGGGTAGGGTAGCTTTCTTGTCTTATAGCTGTACTTGGTACACTGTAGTGTTGTTGTAATGTATCATCACCACAAGGTTGTTGTTGTTGTTGCAATTGGTGCAGGTAGCTTGGATTTATAGACTGATGGTACTCGTTGGTATCGTGACTAGATTGGTGAACCTGCTGTGCTTGTTGTTGTTGCTGTTGCATATCCTGGTGATCCTGTCGATGAATCGTACCGACTTGATGCTGCTGTTGGTGGATACTCGTTGGATGTTGATGATGATGAAGATGTTGATGTTGTCGTTGTTCTTCATTTTTGAACACTTGTAAGTGGGATTGGTGATGTGGTTGCTGGTAACTTTGGTGATGCTCCGCTCCAACGCAGCTACCATGTACAAATGAACCCGACGGCGTAGTCGCGTTCACATAGTCCAGATTCATGTAGCTCAATCCATTTTCCGAGGAGATGATAGCCGTGCCATCGTCGTGGAGACCAGTTGGAGCACCAGTTGGTGTACCGGTTGTCGATGCGTAAAAGCTCTGTGGTGGCGTACCCGCGCCACTGCTACCACTATTGGTAGCGGTTGTCGTTGACGTTGCAGCATTAGTGTCCAGACCCAGAAAATTATCCGATGCATTACTCCCTGATGAGTATGTGGTCTGGGCTGAGTAGTAATGTTGGGTTGCGTTGGCAGCGATTGCTTCTGGTGATGGTGATACCGATACATGACCGATACTACTACTACCGGTTGGTTGGTGATGATGATGATGGTGTAGATGGTAGTGATGACCAACCGAGCTACTTTGATGATGATGATGATGAGCACTGGCATAGCCGTAATTTGAATATGAATCGGGCTTGCCGTATGTGCCGTACATGCTCATGTCCATCATCATCATCCTCGCGATTTTGAGTTGTGATCAACTTATCGTGCGAGATTATATATTTTTTTTTGTTGATAAGAATCAATAATTAATAATTTTACACTTGTTTTTTATGTTCTTGATATATTATTATTGTTTACACTTTAATGTTTTTATGTGACTCGGCATTAATGCCGAGACTTTTTCACATTTTGATTGATTTTATTAACATTGTGTTTAAAAAAAAAAACTCTAAATCAAAAAAGTAAAACTTATTATTTTTGCAAGACTATTCGTAACAGCTGTTCTATTTATTATAATTTTTCACCATTTAAGTCCTCAATAATGATAATCCAATAACTAATAATTTATATAAAAAATCAATAAACAACAGTCCAAAAAAACAATCTTTCATTTAAGTTATCACAATAATCACATAATTATCATATCGTATACAATCACTTATGTTCTTTATCATATACACCCACTCAAAAGTACACTGTATTTTATTTTTTTCTTCCTCCTACTAAAAACTTTCGATGTCTCACCGTCGGACGTCAAAAGCAGACTGACGTTGGTCAGCAGCAAGTAAAGCAGGTAAAACAGGTATAAGAGAGAGAGAGAGAGAGGGAGAGAGAGAGAGCGTAGTAGTAGGTAGCAGCAGCTCTATAGCTAAGCCTCCAACTTTTATCCCTACTCTTATATATCTTTCTCATTCTCGCGTGGGGCATGCGTCTGCGTAGAGTCGCGGGCGTATACCAATGTAACAGATTTTTCATGCTCCTGCGCAGCAGCAGCAGCAGCAGCAGCAGCAGTAGCAAGGTAGTGAGTATATGGACAGCATATAACGTGTGTACAGTAGTAGGTATACGAAAGTATGGGATGAAAGAGAAGAAGAGGTGGAGGCTGTGCGTGAGTGTATAGGTTGGAAGGCGGAGACTAAATATGCTACGGGTAACCCTCGGTCACGTGGTATATTCTGTTATAAATGGGCGGAGTCAACCGATCCAGCCCCTGCAATGCGCGTTATATATGTAAGCTACCTACTCTCGCTCGTGTCGTCAGCATGATGGATCATCTCTCGCCGATTTTATATGTTCATATATGTATTAATGTGTATGTGTGTATATGTGTATACATATATGTATATACGTATGTATATGTATTTTTCTTTTATACTTTTATCTGACTTGCTGCAGTTGTCACGTATATTATTATATATATATTCGCGAGTGGCCTGATGTGTAGCTGAATACGTACACATACATATGCGTTTACATGGACTTTTGATCGGGTATATAATAAGAGCAAGTTTTTGCAGTTGCAGTTGGAGAGAGAGAGAGAGAGAGAGAGAGAGAGAGAGAGAGAGAGTAGGTATAGGTAGATATAGGTTCTCGACGGTTGCAGATATGGAAAAAGATGTGTCAAGTATCGTTATAGAGGGGTACAAGGCGATATACATAGCTCTCTCTCTCTCTTGCTACTTTTATAATTTTTATTTTCTTTCTTTTTTTTATGACACAAATATGTATGAGAGTCGATCTCACACCTGTCTGCACTTTTAATTAAAAAGAAAAATATATATACCTTTGACAAGTTCATTAACCGTTCTGTGCAGAATATTTTGTATATTTTGTAGCGAGTGTGTAATGCACTTCTTCGTATCTAACAGCAATGCAGTTGCAATTATATTTTTTGAATTTTTTATGGTTATATAATATTAATGGCTTTCTTTTTGTGATACTGAGCGAAAAAGATTACACCTTGTATTTAGCAAAGACTTATTTTTTATTTATAACCATTAAAACTTTTTGGGCTTATTAGGCTAGCAAGGACTTAAATCTCATTGGCTATTTTGCAGATTTATTGAATCAAGATTTATGTCAAATTTTTATTTTCAAAAGTTATATGATTATTACAATTGTATCTTTATTAACCTTTTGGTAAAATTATACAAAATATTCTAGCTTAACCAATAATCTTGTATTCAACAGTCACAATTAGTTTCGTTTACATCGCTGTGCTGTAGACTGATGTTTATGGCACATACGTTTTAAAAACCTTTTTGAATGATTTTTCACTTTAGACTGTCGCAATCATTGATACCAGTTGAAAATAGGGCCCATTAGATATAAATTTTAACAAGTTATTCAATAGTTTGTTAAAAATAAATATTTTAAAAAGATGCATCATACAAGTTTCTGTATCACAAGCAAGTTTTCTCATCAAATATTATTGATTTTTCAAGTCATATTTGAAAGAATAGCCTTATTGGGTGATGCATGTATAGAAAAAAAAAACAAATAATTCACGTTAGTCAAGTATATAGATGTACAAAACAAAGCTAAAATCTGAATTTTGATAATAAATATCTTAAAAACAAGTCGTCATTAGATCCTAAAACTTAAGATTCTTTCATCGTATGCCAAAACTCCGCAGTATTTCAAATTTCATCAAAATCCGTGACCCAAATGCCTGACGGTCTCCTTGTTAGTATTTTTTCAGTTATTTCTTAGTCTCTCGTACATCCGCTATGTGGCGATATATACATTTTTTGTTTCTCGCTACACGGTTATTCATCTTTATGTTATATAAGGAATTAAAATTTTCTATATAAAATTTGTTTCTAGTAATTTTCTCTATATTGTGTCGTATGGAATATAATCGTCTGTCATTCTTCTCATGAGCCCATCAGACGATTCTGGGCAAAACGACTACACTTTTATTTTCTCATATTTTTTTCTTCATCTTTTCATTATTTTTCATTTGGCTCGCTATACTCAATTAACTTCTTAAAATAAATCATCTACGTATGTCTTTATCATCCCTTTGATATAAAGCGTCGACTTTATTTACAGAAGTGTGATTTCGAGCAACGTAAGACGCGCGTAATTTAGAATTTGACTTTCTTTCTTTCGCATTGATGTCACACTGCCAACAGCTCTCAGAGAGAAAGAGAGAAGAACCTTATTATATAAGCCACTTTTTATTACTTTTTTTAAAATAAAATTTTTTTCTATAACCTTGACATTTAATTATTTTTCTCGCTATGTGAATATTTTGAATATGATGATGATGATGACTGGCACATCGAGATAATAAAAGTCTAGTTTCGAGTGGTACCCGTTTCGAGATCGACTTTCGATATTTCAAGATGGCAGCGCCCATACAAAACTGTACTTTTTAACAGGGGATATATACATAATTATAATAATCGATACATACATGTTTTGGCTTTATGCAATAAGAAATACGTTTTACATCTTCTCCCCATGCTACCAGTGGAATATCACAACCTTTACAAGCAAGTTCAAACTTCAACATGATGTGGACTTGACCATTACTCTTATTAACTGTCTCCACAGGACTGGCATAAGATTTGACAACTCCAATAATCACTTTAAAATAATATATATTTTTTTTATTAATAATTAAAAAAATTGACGGGCAAAACACATCATCTTGTATTACATCATTCATAAAAAATAAAAATTAAAATATAGAATTAAAAATTAATTTTAAAAATAAATACAAAAAAAGTTTTACAACTTACATTATAAATTTAAATACAAAAAAAAGTTTTAAAACTCACATTGCGGAATCCATAGGAGTGATTCGGTTTATATCCTCTACAGGAGTTAAAAATTGCTCGGCATCTTCCAGTTCAGCAAATTCTTGAAATATGCTATTTGGATCAGCATCCTTCGATGAATCCTCAAAATCAGATGTTACTTCTTCATCATTTAATGGCAACTCAAAATCTTTCATTTTTAGTTGTGATGAAATTAATTTTTAATAAAAGTGTTATTTTTTAATTAATTTTTTTTTAATTAAATTTTATTATTTTTTTTTTTAATTAAAATACACAACAACACGCTATCACCTTAACATTCAGTTATTTTTTTAATCTAAATTTTTTCACGCTAAATAATAATTTCACGCTTACTTCACACAAATGAAAATTTGAATGTGATATGATGATGTGTGAATATATCGAGATAGTAAGTCTAGTTTCGAGTGGTACCCGTTTCGAGATCTTAAAAAAAGAAATATGTATTTACTCACTTGATTTAAAAAGAATCCAAAGAACCAAAGAAAAATTGTAAATCTCCAAGCAGGTAACAGATAAAGCAGTCAAAAAGTTTAGGCATCGGCATCGAGACAAGATTTCAGTAGCTCCTTGCCATTTTTCAGCAGCTCTCGCGTGTGTCCGCTACACGTTACTCATAACAAATAATCGTTCCATAATCTATACATATAGAAAGAAAAAATAATAATTAATATTTAAGCCAACGCAAGAGGTTTAATTTTGATAAAAACAACATTTTTTGGAGTAGGTATGCATATTAGCTGAGGGTCGCAATAATTTTTTTAATCGACTAATAAGATTAATTTTAATCGGATATAACAATAACTCCCTATTTGCGGAATTTTGTGACAGTAAAATTTTCGTTATTTCAATAACAGCTCTAGAGTCTACTACGTTTCAGATATTTGTTTACAATATAATAGGCAATCAAAAATAATAGAATATTAATAATATTCTATCAAAAATTAACCTTATGGAATGGTAAATTATTTTTGCATAAAATTAGAATACAAATTTGACCGTTTATTAGTGATCTCATTTACATTGACGGCCTACACTTTCTTCTATACAAGATTGAAGAAGTTGTTAATCACGTCCAACTTGCCGCATATTTTATACATTTTTTTAAGATAGTTTTTTGCGGATTATCTTTTCTCTAAAATTTTCTGTAAAAGTCTAATACAACCAAACAAAACTTGAAACTTTTTTCTTTCTCAAAAAGAAAATAAAGTTTACTCAATCTTGGTATACAATTTAATTAAGAAACCAACTCGCTTATAGATATAAAAGCACAACCGTTGACAAGCATACCTTTTAGCACCTAGGTAGTAAAAATACTCAAAAGCGCTCTAGCTTACATATATCCTCATATCGTCATCCATTGCATCCAGCAGTAGCAGCTCCCTAAGATTCTATTTAGATATATATTTACACACATACGCGCGCGCGCACACACACAAACACACACACACACACACACACACACACACACACACACACACACACACACACACACACACACACACACACAAAAGTACATACATACAGAACATTTTATGGGAGAACCTCATCCATACACACACTTTATGTACATATATACCTATAATACCCCGAAGGCCAGGGCGAACGAATTCATCATTCAACATGTCGTCGGCAGCAGTAGTAGCAGCAGCTTGGTTCAACAACGTTTGGTCTCCTCTGCTACCACCTATATATACCTACCCTAGCTCTCAGGAGAGAGAGGTCGTATAGGTATATGTATAGGGTACCAGAGGCCAGTAGGTATACGTATATATTATAGGCTGACTTCTAAGGGCTTGCATAGCGCGTTATAGTACAGCCACCTTTGACTTTCTCGTCGCGAGAGCCTTTTCTCGCTGATCTATCTTCTTCATGTCATGAGAGGACTATATGTGTGTCACGGGGATTTCAGCGTGTGTATATATGTATAAGCAAGCCAGCTGCTGTTGCTTTTGGATCGTGCAAAACTCGCTACAGACGATATACTGTATATGTAGAAACTCTCTAATATAGAGCTGTACCGACCCGACGGTGATGGCAATAATGCTGGAGGAAATTTTTTCAGTTTGACCTTTTACTGTTTTTTTTTCTATTCTTATAGCATAAAACTTTCTTTTTATTCTCTTTTATGTGTATGTGTGTATGACTTTTTTTTTCTTTAGTCTTGACAGTTTCAGAGAGAAAAGTGATCGGTCAATCAAGATTTTTGAATGTTGAAAATTTGAAACCGATATAGGTATTAGTACGTATGGAATAGAATGCCAGGCGACCAATCTGACGCCCAAGCTGTTTTTTTTTTGGCTTACGAGTTTGTGTATGTATATAGAGAGACCAAAATTTTAAGGGTAGGAAAAGGTCAAAGGATCTTGTATACGAAAATCTTATGAGGATGGTAGTTGTGATACGACGATCCATGGTAGCTTTTGCTTTCGTGAAAAGTATATTTTTGTGTGTATGTATGTGTGAGTGTAGAGATGTTTTAGTGTTGAGATGCTGCTGCCGATGATGAAGACAAATGGTATGTGGGAGTCTGTGCGAAAAGCGAGAATGATTATGTATATAAATGTTTTACTACTATGTTAATTGGAATTTATTTTTGAGTTTGTAATGAAATTGTGATTGTATAACGTTTGTGAAGTGTTGACATTATGATGATTTAGTACTTTTGTAAGTTTTATAATACATTTTTTAGAAGTTGAGATAAAGCCCTTAATTTTTGCGTGATTTGGGTTTAAAAGATAATTAAAAGATATTATTGAGGTTGTTTGTGAAAATAAAAAGAAATTTTTTGTTTGTTTTAATATGTAACATACAAATTTTTTTTACTTTTTTTAAATTTTATTACATAAAATGTAATTATGAATGTTTGTACGATCTGAAAAGTTTCTTTTAAGATTAAAATAATTTTTTTTTTTTTTATAATTATTTAAATAAAAAAAAATTTATAATTTTACTTATTAAATAAATTAAATAGTATTTATATAATTGCGTGAAAAAATATTAAATAAACAAATGATAAAAATTAAAAGGAAATTATTAATTAATTAATGTTGAGTGTACTTTTTATTTTATACCTACAATATTTTAATTTAAAATTTTTAAAGTTTTTTTATGCAAGATACATTGTGCAAATTTATTTGGTAGTAAAAAGAAAATATATAATGTTGGGATGTTTAATATAGCTTGGTCAGTAAAGCGTACACTTCGTAATCCATAGCTTGTGGGTTTGATTCCTGACGAATGTCAGTAAGTCCTTAAATACCGAAATATGCTCAATAGAGTATCAAGAAGGCTATATAAAATAAAACAGAACATCATTGGTATTGAAATCATTATACATTTAAAATTTTTGCAAACAATTACATTTAAAATCTTGACGATTTTATTAAAAATATCTAGACATTTATTAGATTTTTTTATCTATGTATTAATATTTTGTTCACATTTTTTTCATATCTTAGTGTTTATCCCTCTCTATTAACTATTTTTCAACACCAGAATTAGTTGTTATTTTAGATTTATAATCTTGATATTTGTATAATTTTTATACAAATAGGTATTAAAGCTTTGTGATGACTTATCATTATAATTCATAGGTTTTATACATTTTCTATAAAACGCAATCTTTCAGTTTTTTTTTAATTTTTAAGAAAATATTTTAGTTATTTTTTTTACAAAAATAAAAAATAATGATGTTACATGCCTTTTTTAGTTAAATGTATTAATAATTTGAATTTTATTTCATAATTTATTATCATAAATAAAAAGTACGTGCAATCAAGAATTTTTCCAATACTTAACAAGTGTATCTTGGTCACTTACAATATATGACAAATATAAACTAATACCTTTTTTAATTTCCAGTTTCATTCCCTACATGATTCTTCTGTTTTTTTTTCTCAAATATATTCTCACTATATCAATATCACACACATCCATATCCAATAAAGCAATCAAGATTAGTTTCATCAAACGATCTCTTCGAAAAAAATCTAGTAGTTCAAATATACATATACATATATTCAAAAAGTAGCCTACTGAATAGCAGTTGAATGAGATGCTCAAAACTTAAAAGGAGAATACAGGATAGGAAGAAAGAAAGAAGGATAGAAAACGACAAGAAAGTCTGGTGATGCTGGCTGGCTGGCTGACACTGGCTGGCTGCCAAGAGAACGACCTTAAGTTCACTGACAAGATGACACATTCCTTACCGTGAGACTTTCTGAGAGAGAGAGTAGGTATCTCTCTCGCTTCTTTCACTCTCTTTCTCTTCTGTCTGCGTCATCTATTGGCTGTCTCTCTGCTCTCTTCTTCCATAAGCATACACGCATACATATAAGTATATGCAGTGGTAACGTTTTTCCATGTAATCGTGGGCGCCACCTGCGGCTTCTTCACTCACCCTCATTCACCCCTCTCGTATGTAATCGGCATATAATCTTGATTCCTTCGCGCGAGCGAGTACGTTCTTACCCGCGATGAACACTTTATTGTTCACTGACTCGATTTTAATATCATTATCCTCCTTTTTTACGTGAGCTTTGGTAATTTTTTTTATTTTCTATATTTTGATAAAGTTTGTGTAATTAACGACAAATTATTTTTATTCAAGCCTTTTTTTATTATAATAATTGTAAATAGCTTACATGTAATAAAAAAAAATATATTATTTTTTTTTTTTTTATAAAATTAGGTTACAGAAACTACTACCTGTTAGCAGAAGAAGTTAAAAGATGACAAAGTGGTTACTCGGTAAACTTAAAAGAGAGCTACTTATACCTATATATAGCCCATACACTCTTAAAAGCCATTAATCATTGCATTAGAGAAAGATGTTGTTGAGGAATCAATAACTTGTCTTCTCGGGGGTTATATACCTATGTTGTGATATTACAAACCCTTTTAACGATTAATTGGCTTATATAGCTTATGTATATATATATAGTTGGGTACCCAATATAATATCGTTTGTCATTACATTTAGTCTTTTACCAAGCTTGAAGTAGTAGCTTTCTGTCAAGAGCTGACAAATTTTCTGGTCAAGCTTTTGTTGTAATCCTGTTATTCATGAAATTAAGATTAATCTTTGCCTATTCTTTTTTTTTCTTTTTGTGTGTATCGACAATATCGGTAAATTTTTTTTTTGTGAGCAAAAAATTATTTGCATACAATTCTATGTAAACAAGAAATAAAAAATTTAAAAAATTCAAAATAAAGAATAAAAACTATATCGCAATAATATCTCACACCTTAAAAAAATTTTACAACAAACAATTAAAAAAAATTAAAAAATCAAATCAACATAATCCAAAAAACACCAGTAATCTCATTATATCCTCAACTTAATACAATACCATAATATCCCACCAACAAATCAAAAAAAAAACACTTGTGTAATCTCCAGTTTAAGATTTCAAAGTGCAGCGCTAACAAACACACTTTAAAACGATACCCCCAGATTATCAGTAGCATTAAAAATTACATCCCTCTTAGAAAACTTATTCTGCATAAAACTATAATCTTCAAAAAGTGTGAGAAAGAAAATAAGTATATAATACCCGATCTCTCTCTAAGATCTGTTGTTTAATAGTAGATATTTTTTTTTTCCTTTAACGGATGATCTGCACAAATTTGAGTTTATCCTCAGCTCAGTGTCAAAACTAAATTTCTCTTATATATAGAATACGTGTAAACTCTACGCTTATAACTCTGTGTGTGTGAGTCTGTTTATACGTGTGTGGCTTCCAAACATATAATCCTCTTAAACAATTGGCGTTTAAATATATAATATGCACGTGGACTCGATATTCGACTCTCATTCTCGCGCTATATCTTATATATATATAGGTAGTCTCCTTTTTTTTCTATACTTCTCTTTCTTTCTTTCTTTTTCAGATTCTCTCTTTCTCTCAGGCGCCACGCTGAGTTTTGACGTGGGATGAGGCACCTGCATTGTCACGGTCCGAGCACACCACAACTGTCACGTCCAGCAAAGACTCACAAGAGAAAGAGAGAAAAAAGAGACTTTATCTATAACAGGAGAAACCCACCCATGGTCTCTCACTCGTATACCACAAAATATGTATGTGTGCGTAGGTATGTATGTGAGTGTGTGTTTCCACGCGATAGTCTTGGGTAAAAAAAAAAATATGAGAGAGAAAAAGAGTGGGAAAGATGAAGAAGGCTTGAGATGCTTTAGCGATGTGATGTGATGCTTATACGCTTGTCTCGAGAGACCTTCGATCTCGAAGGCCAGTCTCGTATACAGGGAACCAAAATTTTGACGTCGAGCATTTTGCATAATGCGTCTCTCATTTTCAGCGTCGAGGAACTCTTTTTCGTCTCGAGACTTTGTGTGTAGGTATGTGTGTGATCGAATCCAGTTTCCTCTTAAAATTTCTCTTTCTTTCTCTCTTGGTGATCTTGCCTGTGCTAAGCAGCTTTTTACCCTATATTTTATTAGCATAGTTAATAAGCGCATAAAGCACAGTAGTCACTCGTCAAGAATGAAGTTTTGTATGAGTTAATGTGTATGTATATGTATGTGTGTGTAAGATTTAGCACCCTTTTACTGTCAGAAATGATTAATTTAAGCTTCAAAATTTTTGGCATGACATATAGTGCTACTGTGCTTGTATAGATGAAGAGAAAATGAAATTATTAATCGTATTTTAAAAAGTGAGAGTAAGCATACAATTATTTTTTTTTCCATTATAAAAATATTAAAACAAGTGATTGGTTTTTAATTTACTACATTTTAATTTTAAGTATATTTTAATAAGACGTGTAATGTAATAAAAGTCAGAATATAATATTTATGATAGATAGATAGTTTTTCCACATCATTAAAAATCTTAATTTGACAAAGAAAAATTAAAGTTCTAACTAAAGCTGGGACTATTCGAATAAAAAATATTCGAATATTTGAATTATTTATTCGACGACTATTCATAATTTGAATGTTTGAGATGTTCGAATTTTTTTTCCGAATATTCGATTTGATATTTGAATAGATTAATTCGAATATTAAGCTCAGCTTTACAAACTGCATGAATTTTAATTTTATCCCATCTACTCTCATATTCTCAAAAAATAATTATTTGGTTATTTAGCGACAAAAAATTCCTGTGAATGAAGATCTTTCAATAATCGAAAAAAATAAAAAAAATACGAATATTCGAATAATATTTCAATATTCAAATTATTTCGACACGAATATCATTATTCGACTGTTTGAATATTGAAAAAATTCTATTTCTAACTTCCCTTTTTTTACATAAAATTCATCTTTTTTTTAAATAAATAAAATAAAAGGAAGAAGACAGAAAAAAAAATAACAAGTTGAAATACGTACAAAAGAAACGTTTTACAGGTATTCAAGTAGGAGGAGCCGGAGTTAAACGTCCGTACCAGCAACAAGTACCAGAATCAAGAGAAAGAGAGAGAGAGAAAGGAGGAGGAAGGATGAGAGTAAAGTCTTGCTTAAGGTCTCAAGAGAGATGCCTCAACAACATCCTCGTTTTTCCTTATACTCGGTATACGATTTTTCCAGAGGTAGATTTTTATTTTTTTCCCTTTTTCGGGGGTATGTATAGGCGTGTAAGGTATATAGGAAGGAAGAATCTTCTCTTTGGTATCCTAACAATAAATATATATAATAAGCTTCTCGCGGAAAAAGGGACAGATAGATTGTATTGTTAAAAGCTATTTTTTCGAAACGGTAAACAGAGATAGTTCAGACAAAGAAAGTTTCTGTAGCGTATATATATAAGTGAAAAAGAGACAGTATAAGGCAGCAGAAGCACATCCTGTGTGGATAGTATTGCGAAATGCGTGGGGGTCTCTTATATATGAGTAATTCCACAAAAAAGGGGTAGTTATATGGTTCAAAAAAAAAAAATTTTCAAATTCGAGGTACGCTCCTGATTGAGGGCGCATTTTG
>JAPYZE010008334.1:0-15386 GCA_030522805.1 Leptomastidea abnormis
GCACGCCCCCTGCAATAGTCAGGCATTACAGCCCGGAATCCGACAGTAGTAACAGCCAAACTGATTACAGCCCGACTTGCAACTCGAGGTAAATACATCAGTCTATATTATGTATTTGATGAGAAAAAATAAATAAAATATAATATAACGTAGGAATTATGCTAATGGATTATGTGAGTGTGCGAATAGGTTGCAGTTGTTTTTTTTAGTAGTAAAAAAAAGAAAAATAAATAAATAAAACAAAAAATTCGCGTCAACCTTGCAGATTCTCGGACGGCTGGAAGGAGGGTCGAGGCAGGCCGATCCTGCGCTCCAAGTCCGACATAAGCGACCGGTACTGGCGACACGAGTCGAGCAACCACCACCCCAGCGTCGTGGGTGGCGGTGGCGCTAACACTAGCCGACCGGACAGCGGCAACTTGCACGTGAGCAATGCCGGGATCACGTCCTCAGCCAGCGTCTCAGCAGCTGGTATCCGGTCCGGCAGCAACACGAACTCCCTGAGCCGAGCAGCCAGCGCAGGCAACCGGTCATCCAGCGCCGGACCACGTTCGATGTCCCAGCTGGAGTCGTTCTTCGACCGGCTGGGTCTCGACGCGGACAACTACCAGAACCTGGCCGAGCCATCCTCCCGGGGCAGCAGCTCGCCGGTATTCTTCGACAGCGTCAGCTCGGTCGACTCCGCCCTCGGGCTTTACTCCTCCTCCTCTTGGGCGGCGGGCAGCTCGCCAACCATCCCTGCAGCAGCAGCAGCTGTGGGCTCCGCGCAGCAACAGCAGCAATCGGCCACCTGCTGGCCCCAGCCGGGCAACGAGGAAGGACTGCTGCCGGCGGTCCAGAGGAGCGGCGATCCGCCCAGCATCGTCGAACGCAATGCCAGGATCATCAAGTGGCTCTGCCAGTGCCGCAAGGTACAGTTTGGCTATGGCTAGGCAAGCTATAATGCGACTGCTATATACGTGCGAGTGTAGGGATTATCATCGTTACGTTATTGGGTGCTGGGCCAGGAAATATTATGCAATGAGACAAAAGTCAGGCGTCAACTATATAAATTGCTCTATTCTTTCGTTCTTTTATTAAGGCTCCGTTATTTTTTTTTTTGCTCTCTTTTCTTTCTTTTCTATTGATATATTAACAAATTAGTTTGGATTTTTCATTTTTCTACAAGTTTTTTTTTTTTTAAAATGTTAAATTTTTTAGTTTTGAAAAAAAAAACAATCTTTTATCGTTCCTTGAAGAATCGTTGCGATTTTATTAGTTTCAAAGTCTTCTTTCGTTCAAAGTCATATAGTAGGGTTAAGGTGGTTGTATTGAAATCTAAAAGTTTATCCGTATCGTAATAAGAACATTTTAATGGCATGCTAAATAACACTGCGATTTTTAGTGTAAAAGTTTTCTCGTATAATACACTCGTTTAAAAAAAAGTCTTTTAATATAACTAACTAAAAATGCATAAGCAAAGAAAACTCGTATAATATATAGTTTTTTATTTATTCTCGTAAGGTTTTTCTATAATCGCAATTTTTCATAAAAATTTATTATGATGCAAACACCTTGAATTATTATAAGGGAATATATAATAACAAATTAAATTAATAAATAAGTCAGATATGTATACACACACGCTCACCAACCACCTATTTATTAAAAATTCAATCAGTTCATATTTTTAGGAGACGAGTACGAAATAGTATTTTTTTAGTATTGAATATAGTTGATCATCTTGTACATTTTTTTTAAATTATAAAAAAAAAACATACAATCAATTGACATATAGCGTAGATATATTTTTTAAATAGTCGTTGGTATATTTGTACAAAAGTATTTGCTGATTCTGCCTTGGATTGATCATTTATTAAACGTAAAATATAGCGGCTATTTCTGGATAGAGTATAATAGAAGATTATTGAGAAAAAAACGTTTGTGCCATTTTACGAAACGTAAAAGAATGCAGAGATTTATTTTTATTATTCTAATCTTGTAGAGAGTGATTAAGGAATTACAGAGCATCGATATGTTTTCGTTGATATTTATCGCCGTGGTAATTATATAAATCATGTTCGTTTTGCGTGTACATATACTTATAGATTTTTAATTCCAATACAGTTGTAAGATGTGTGGCTATTGATATTCTTTTTTTTTCTTTTTTTTTAACGAGTTGATGTTTTTTTTCCTCCTTTAATTGTAAATTGTATATTTGTTATCGATTTAAATGTATCACGTTTTCATCGGCGAGAGTTCGTTAATTTTAAGCACGGTTACAATGACATAGGCGCTTATTCAAAGCGGAGTATATCTAGAATTAAATGGTTAATATATCTGTATAGAGATACAGGAAAGTACATATATATTTGGCATTCGTTTGGCGAGAAAATTTATTAAAGCATGTTATACGACGGAATTGGAACTTTATTTCTTTAACAAGAAAAAACGTAGAAATTTCATTTAAAATTTAAAGATAAATGTTGCCTTTACTTGTCGGTTCATGGAAGCCACAATACTTATTAAGGATAGATCTGTCTAAGATTATTTTTGTTAAAGTTTCAAAAGAATTTAAATATTTACGTATTTGTAGCAGTTCAATTCATGACGAACCAAGAATTCCACACTATCATTTTATTCGAAATTTATTTCTAAGCGGTCAATATTTTTAACTGTATAAAAATGATTTTATTAAAAAAAAAAAAAAATTAACTCTCATAAATGTTTATAAAATTATATTTTCCAAAAAAATTTATTTTAAATTTGCTTTATAGATTTTTTATTGGCTTTTTTAAAGGCCTTATTACCAAATTCTAAACGATTTTAAAGATAAAAATAAAAGTTTTAATGTACAGTTCATTTTAATTTTTTAAATAAAATTTATGCTCTATGTCAAATCAATACATCCTAATAAGTGAAACACGCGCAATAAGCCATTCTAAAAATAAAATAAGCAAAATTGTACTTATTTTTGAGAATTTACGCACTGAGAGGAAAAAAAATTAAAAATTACAAAAAATTTTGGTGGAAACTACTATTTGATTTTAAAAACACTCTCTTTAGATTGTTGGTATAGTAATTTTTTTTTTGTGAATATTTACATTTTTTAAATCGAAAATTTTTATAATCAAAACTATTTTTTCTCATTTTACTCACTAAATATATTGTAATTTTTTTGATAGTGTAGATCTGTGGTAGAGCCGCTCAAACATATTAGTAGTTATTATCAAAATTTTTGAAATTTTTTTTATTCTCTACTCTGTGTATAAGTACAATATATTTATCATCTCAAAAATTCGCATTCAAGTTTAGATTTTTTTTACACTCATATATAGTTTCATGTAAATTTTTAAGTGAAAATTTTGTTGCGCATTGTTTAGTAATTTTCACTTACACGTTATATTCAATTTTACGCGTATTAAATGTCAGACTGGTGATAATAATGTAGCACTGTTTATTTATTTTATATATGTATAGGTTCGTTGTAGATAATCGATAAGATATATGTTTAATGCTCGTAATTTTGAAAATTGAAAATTACTAGTCAGAACGTCACAAAAATTCATAACTAAATAAAAAAGCATAAAAATCAAACATGATATCAATGTAATCACACATAAGTTGAGCATGTTAAATTAGAAAACTATAAATTTTTATCGAAAAACAGAGAAGCATGTAAGACGGAAAAAAAGAATTGTTAGATTTAGTGCATACAATGATTCATTTTTATAAAAATTATTTATTGCTTGTTAAATACCAAAATTAACTGTTTTATGTAAATATATCTGTTTCGTCTGTGCTTTAGCAAATTCTAAAATGTTAGTTTTTTACTTAACACCATCGATTAATCAAAGAAAAGTGCATATATTTTTTAAATTTTGCAAAGTAATTAATAAAATGATTATAAACAAATTCTATTTATTTTCATCACAAATGATCCAAATAATTTTTATACGAATCATTTTTGCTGTTCAATAATTATATGCTATTATAATAAGTGCGTCGAAATATTGTAGCTGCAAATTATGTGATTCATTATTTTTATTCTATATTTCCGAGAGAAAAAACTACAAAGTCGACAATGAATATTTCTAACAATAATATGAAGGCAGCGTGTACATGAAACGCGTAAAAGTACATTCACATAAAGATACTTCGAGCATAATAAGAAACGTAGCAAAGTGTGAACGTAGCAGCATAAGAATATTTAACAGAAAAATGACAAAAATTACAGCTGAACCGTAGCTTACATAGGAGTAATAAAAGCGCAACAGATGATCTAAAAAGTTTGCAATGTATAAGGCCACTTGATAATAACATAAGTCCGCAAGCACAAAGTTATTGAAAAGCATTTGATGAAGTACGACTTAATTTAATTCGTGTGTGAAACGTTTTTAAGGTGTCACAATCTTAAATTTTTTCTGATATAGCGAAGATTATACATATATTTAGCGACGCAGAAAGGCACTATTCAAACTGTTTTTATGATAATTGCATTTGTTTTTCAAGGACTTGCGAAAATAGGCGATGTTTTTGAACAAATGCTATAATTTTGTGATTTACTTACTATTATTGTATCATTGACATTCCATGTATACGTAATTTGCATAAACAATGAATTTTTCGATTCGAAAGATGCTCATATGCACAATCATATCTATATCAGAATAATATTTTAATGAATATCCAAATTTGTTTTTTAATTTAAAGTTTTGATCAATTTTACTCTAAATATTGCAAATATTTTTAAATATTAATGTTACACTTGAATTTGCAATTTTTTTTTTGGAGTGTTTTCAAAGTAATTGTCAATTCCGATCTTTTTATTTCATAGAACTAGAATACTGATTTTTGTTTGTGGGTGTCATTAAGAAGTTCTACTACAGTCAAAAGAAAATCGACGTGAGTCTATAGAAAATAACTTACAATGGCTACATAAAATGAAAAAAGAAAAATATAATATAAAAAGTATTTCTTGTACAAAAAAAAGGTTTCAAATTAATTTATACAATAATTAACTATGATATAAACTTGTAACATTGATAAATACATAGACTGGTTTTTATCACCCTAATAACTAGATTCAATCAATACAATAATATAACAAAAATAGCATGTTTAGTCGATCTAGATTAACTGTTAAGCAATAATACTTGTAATGTAACTTGAAAATTTTTTAGCAAAAAAACCAATCGTTCTGTTTTATCTACATTGCACTTGTTTTAAATTATAAACTCTTCGTCAACTCCACTAAAAAATAAAAATTAAAAAAAAAAAAGTTAAAAAATATTCTCCAATTCAACGATATTTTTCACTGCGTATAATAACGTTCAAAATATTTTTTCGTCTACTTATTGTAAAATAAATAAATAAATAAATCTATTGTTATCGAATTTTAATAAAGAAAAATAATAGTTTTATCTAGCAAATACGATTACGTAAAATTGTATATTTAAATGAAGTTGGCTACGATGATACATATATATTACCGTATTATTGAGATAATATGCACGTTTGTAAAAAAAATAACAAATTTCCTTTTTCGTCTTCTTCTTCTTCTTCTTATTATGTATATAAATGTTCTCTCGTCCAAGTCCAAGTTACTTTGCATTGCCACAAGATTTGACATAATAACCGAGCGCAGGAAAAATGTTAGGTGTTAAAGTTTGTTTACTAGGGTAGTTGATAAGAGAAAGAATCGCAGAAAAGGGCATGTAATTGCTGGTAAAAGGAAAATGATTAATTTTTACACGAGTATCGCCGAAATGATACGAATGAGAGTTTCTGCAATGTTGAGTATATCTGAACCCTCGTACAGCCTCACAATCCACATTTTTATTATTCTATTCACATATTTCCATTTACTATATAAATATTTAAATACTTGTGATCAGCAACAATAATGAAACGAATAATGTGGAAAAGAAGAGAAAGTAAAAACACAAAATATTAAAATTAAAACTCGAATCGATACTTTAATTGCTTTTTTTAATATTATTATTATTATTATTATTATTATTATTATCATTATTAATGTTATTATTATTCTTATAATCTAGTCACGAATGTGGAAGACGAGATAATAAAAGCTACGTTAAACACTTCAAATATTATTATTATTAATATTATTATTATTACTGTATTTCTTCTGTATATCATCAAAAATCGATGTATGTTATGTATATTAATCATTTGGAGATCAGAAATCCTTGATACGAGTGCAATAAAAGTTATTGAAAGAGTTATACTAAATGTGTGCTTTTATCGTTATTTTTATTATCCTTACTTTTCCACTTTTCATCCATTTTATCGATCACATATTTTTGTTTTTATAAAATCATTTAATTGATCTTTATCAAATCAAGTTAATTGAACATTTTTTTTCAATGGATTTAAACAGCGAATTTATTCAAAAACATTTTGTTAAAATTGTGGCACATACCACATTTATACCTGTAAAGGTCTATTTTTGTACCTTTTTTCTACGTCTTATAGTCAAAACAATAAATTTTAAATTTTAGATTTGATTAAAAAAAAAAAGAAGAAAAATATATATTTATTTAAATTTTATTTTCTCCCTAAACTCTAATTTCTTAAAGATATAATAAGAAACTTTGTTACATACTTTTTTACTTTTTGAAAATATTTTTATTAGATAATAAAATATCTTGAAAATTTTATTGGTCACGAAAATCGAAACCAGTGCCTTTTCAACTAATTATAAGTGAGAATTCGTTTACTTTTAATATTGAAATCTTAAGTAAAGTGTGAAATTATGTATAGTCAATACATGTACCTGTATGTTTAAAAAAGTGAAGAATATTAATTCTTCTCAATATATTTCGGATATAGATATAATCTGTTAACATAACTTTTATGTTCTTCTTTTTTAATGGCCAATCAGACTTCTACGTTATAAGTTGATAGCTGCCTTATCATGATAGAAATGCCGTGAACAAAAACTAACGTCTTTCTAAACAAACTTTTTTTTCTATTTTACGTTTTTTTAAATTTTTCACAAAATTCTACGATATGCATTTCTGTAAAAAATCCTGGATTTTTATTGAGTGGTGATATGATACTCACTTGTTTTTTAAAACAGCTCTAAAGTTAAGAGAAATATAAACATTTTTTAAAAAATTATTGCTTTATTGATGATTAAAAATAATTAGTTTTTTTAGTAAAATTTATACGCTAGTCTACAGACAAGCGTAACTTCTTACAAAAACAAAAAGTTTCAGATTAATCGGTCAGATTCAGATTGTTTTCGAATAATCATTGGTGCCAATTTAAGCAGAGGTAAAAAAAAAAAAAATTACAAGAAAAATGCGTTCAAAATTTGTTTCATTTAAAAGATGTAGGGGAGACTGGGGCTATATAGTAATCCGGTTATTGCACTCGAATGGAACAATCTAATCAAACTTGGAGATCTTGTTTTAGTTGTTACAAAGAATCAATTTTCCCGAAATTACTTAATTTGAACTTATGGTCGACTTTTTAGCGATAGGCACTAATTTGAGAAGTACATTTCGTAAGGATTCGTTGTACTAACTTAAGCCCTAGGATATTATCAAAGTGTATTCGGGTTTTGGATTATAGAGAAGCTTAATAAACTACATATTTTTACGATTATTTTGCGCCGCCAGTGGTTCCTCTATAAGTTGTTTGAATCATAAGATATGCTCATTTGAAATTTTAAGCCGTTTTGGGGTTTAATTGTAGGTAATTGCGTGTTTGGGGCTATATTGTAGCAAAATTTTACGTGATGTAAACGAAATGAAAATAAGCTACTACTTTAAAACGTCATAGATAATCTTAAAGTACAACTTCTGACGAGTATATTGCGCCCCCGACGGTCTCTTCAGCTCTTTTCGTTTCTGAGATAATATGTCCATTTGAATTTTGGGCCTTTTTGTAGTCTCATTGGAATAAAATTAGAGTGATAAAATTATGAATTTTTAATGCCATTTTAATAGGTGACGTTTACCCTAATTTCAAATCGCTGTAACTTTGGATCTAAAGCACCAACAACTGCGCTCGGGGACGCAAATTTTTTGTTAAATACTATATAGTTTGAAACTATAATGAAGGCTTAAGGCTAAAATTTAATATTGTGGCTTAATTAAGTAATTACAATATAGCCCCACGTGTGTTACAATATAACCCCAACTTTTGGGGCTATATGGTAATAATTTGTGTTTTACGAGATTTGAGTTTAAAACTAAATCATTGCATTTAAAGAATTGATTCAAAGTGGACTTTGTAAGCGAAAGGGCATATCTTTAAGATTCTTTTTGTCCGGAATAAAAATATTTAAAAATTAAAAAAGTTACTGGCAGATGAAAAAAAAAGGTTACATCATAGCCCCAATCTCCCCTAATAGTTTTATTAAAAAGAAAATGCACAATTGCATGGGAGCTGCCTTTCTTGGAATGTCGAAAGTTGATCTCGATCTCGAAACTATTATAGATATGCAATTGGCGGTTGCTAACATCGCGAGGATCGAGCGCTGATCAAATTGCATAAAATTAAAAGACGATCACAAATAATTTGAAAAATATTAAAATATGCTCGTATAGGTTTGCTTAGGCGGACATAATATTAAATTAACTAAATTGGTGTATTGTTAATAACATTTCAAGCAGTTTGAAATTGTTTCTTTTTTGCAACTCTGCAAGATTTATTATATGTATATTACATTTCAAGCAGATGTAACTGAAAATTAAAATTATTTTTCCAAATAACTAGGTAGATCCATTTGTTAATTTAGAAATTTGAAAAAAAAAATTAAGATAAAATTTTTAATTCAATATTGTTTATAATGTTAAAATAAAGTTAAATATTTTATACAAATTCACGTGTTCAGCTAAATATTAAAATATCATCGCGCGATTTCAAGTCTTACATTAATGCACTCTATAATAGCTTTTTCCACATAAAATGTGCAGACGTGTCCTCCGGACAACCACTGTTCTCTCTCGCGATTGGTATGCCTATATTCATTCCAAAAGCTCGTGAAAGCCTCTTCCAAAAAAATCAATTTTCTCAAGCTCCAATTTTTTTGCCCATTCATCTTTTTTTACATTTTCTTTAAAAGTAATATAGAAAACGTTAGAAAAGAAAGAGGAAAAAATAACTCCAATCTTAAAATGGCGGCTTCGAAATGTCAGTAGGCTAGGAAGTTTAGGAACTCTAGATTTATCGCCGCTGGCGGCAGTCTGGTACTGGCTGAGTGACGGCCGCCCCCGCAGGCCCGCGCAGTACACTGGCGAAGAGAGAGAAAGAGAGAGAGAGAGAGAGAAAGAGGGAGAGTTTGAAAGGCGGGAGTAACACGTCGTCGGTCGCGGAGCTCGCGAAGCGCAGTGACTGCGTGGTCCGGTGTGTGGGGCAGAAAAAAGTGCTCTTTACGCGTGTGGTAGTGATAATTACGCGTGTGGTAGTGATAAAATCGTGTCATCGTGTGCAGCAGGGCTCCAGCTGGCAGCGCAGCGCAGCGCAGAGTAGTGAGTGAGTGAGAGAGTTCCCTGCTCTCTCGTGAATACCTATTTAAAGAGCCATAAATATTGTAATATGCGGTGATGTGGAGTGCCGCAACGGCAACAACAACAACAACGACGACGAAAAAGAGGTTACCCGCGGGCTTTACCACAACCACGACGACGACGACGAGTACAGTATGACAAAAACGGGGACGGCACCGACGCCTGGACCGCCGAGAAACCGGCAGCAGCCCAAATGTCTGATTTTTGCGCTTGGTCTTTTCCTTCTTCTTATCGGCTGCTGCCTCCTCGTGCCCTGCGACTCCAAGATCTCGAACCAGCGTAGGTGCTTCGACGAAAAATGCTCCGGTACGTTTTTGCTCTTTGCAAATTTATCTGCATGTGTGTATCTGTGTGGGTCTGCGTGTGTGCAGCTCTACATGTCCTCGTCGACGCTCTAACCTCCTCCTCCCCCTCCTCTTTCTCTTACCCCGCCTGCTAACTATTATCCGAAGCCATACTTTAGCCTACTTGTAATGCGTCCCCCAGACTGATGAGAGCTTGCGTATACCTATCCTATACACTAGCATGAGTCGCTGCGGCCGACTTATAGTTTTAAGAGTGAAAAAAAGAGAAAGAGATAGAGAGAGACGGCCTTGCTAGGGCCGAGGTCATGCAATTCCTTTCTCTCGAGGTTCTCTCTTTCTCACATTGTCTAATTGTCAGATTTTTAATAAATGAGATTTTCATGTTTTACAGTGGTCATATCCAAAGGCTTGACTATGCGATACATCTCCAATGATAAGGATCCAAGAATGCTCAGTTTACAACCCTACAAGGATGTTAAGATTTACAGTAAAGAGGCTGGTGACAGGCTTGATCTTTGGGGTGTCGAGGTAATTTTAAATATTTTAAATTGACTGTTGTTAATTTAGAAAAGTAATTTTATCAGAGGATAATTTATTTATTAATCATTGTTATAGAATAATTTGTGCTTGTCAGAATTTTATTTATATTACAAACTCATTTATTTAATTATTATCTTTAGGTCGAGGGCCAACGTGGCTATGCTCCCAGGACTTTTATCAGGGAACAAACAATTTTTAAAGTGTACAAAGATCTTAATTATACAGTACCTACTGAAGAAATAACTGAAGAAATAAAAGAAAGTATTGAAGATTTATCTGAAATTGTCTCTGATGAAATTATAGACTCTGCTGAGGATTTAGCTGAAAAATCAGCACTTGATGAAAATAATAACAGTTTTATAGATTCACAGGAAGTTTTTCCATCTTACGAATCTGTCTATGATGGCACGATTATACCTCAAGATCTTGAAAAAGAAGAGACACCACAAACTAGTTATTCAACTCAAACTTTACAGGATAGTGTTAAAAAAGATGAGGAAATTCAGTTGAATGTTTATCCAAATATTTTAACTTCAACTTTCTCTGCAATATCAGGTATTCTTGGCAGCAATGAACCGTCTACTGAGGATAGTATTGAAATTACTCCATCAGAAGCTGTTGTAACTGAAACTCCAATTGAAACAACTCCTAAAATTGAAAAGCAGGATGAAGTAAGCTTAAATACGGAAGAAAAAGAAAATCTCTCAGAGCTTGCATTATTAAAAAGTGGTGATAAAAGTAAGGCAGAAGAGCCATCATTAGAACCAAAAATAAGCAAAGATTTTGATGATTCTCATCCCTCAATTCCAGCAAATGAACCTATTGATTCAAGTGAAGTGAGTGAAAAATTGACAACTGATAGTGCAACACAAGATGAGAATCAAACTTTAACTTTTAGTACAGATGAAAAAATTGAAGACAATGTAATAGAAACACTTATTTCTACTGAGTCTGATAATGATATAAAATCTGATAGTACTATAGAAGATGAAAAGCAAAATATGATTGATATTAATGAAATCAAAAAAGTTAAAGATGACGAAGAAGCCAATGAAATTTCCAAAAGTGCTGTAGAAAGTGAAAAAAGTCTTGTTGCAGCAGATGATACTGTAGAAGAGAAAGTTGAAGTCATATCAAATGAAAATAACACTGTGCCAAAACCTGAAGAAGTGGTATCAACTACCATTGATTCTTTAAACATTGATAACAATGTAGAACCTTCTCTTGAAAATGAAATTTTAGATAAAAAAATTGTAGATTTAAATGATACTGAAAATATTGTTAAAGTTGAGGCTACTGTTGCTGAGACTATTACTACTACTACTGAAGTGCCTTTACAGTCAGAAATCATAGAAGAGGCAATCTTGACGACTAGTGAGTCTCTTGAACCAAAAGAAGAACTTTCTTCAAATGATAGCCTGCCAAGTTTAAGCAATGAAAACTTTAATGCTTTTAATGCCACAGAAACAAGTTTACCTATTGAAGAGTCAAAACCAGTAATAGACGAATCTGTAAGTCTTCAGAAGCAAATTGATATTGGTGAGGTGGAAGACAATAACAATGTGACTGATGCAAATTATACCACCAACAATGTACCTATACATGTGGAAAATGACTCCGATAGTGAAAATGTTGATTATAGTATTTTGTCAACAGATTCCAATCAAAAGCATATTGTTGATATACCGCCAATTTCTGTCTTTAATGAATTTTTAGGAAATCAAAATTTATTGAATGCTGCAAAAGGTTTTGTATTTAATTATTGAAATGATTTATAATTGAACTTTATTTAATAAAAGGTATTAAAGATTGTTTATTTTTACTTACAGCCTCTGGAGAAGTTGAAACAAACAAAATTGTAACTGATAAAATTGTTCAGTCTACAATTTCATCAGATAACGAAGAAAGTCTGAGTAATGCAGTCAATCAAAATGTAGATGAATCTATTTCCAAGGAAATAACACCAACAAGTGATGAACAGGAAAATATTTCTGAAGAAATGCCTCCACCTAGTGACATTGAAAAAATAGGTATAGTTTATTTTTAAAATGATTTCAAAATAAAAGCTTTACAAAGTTAAATAAAAAAATTTTTCGATCAGTTTTACCTCCAGAAACCTGTGAGCAAAGTTTTGGCTGTTTAAAAGAGGTAAATTATTTTTGTAGCAATTCATTTTTTCAAGTTTAATGGATGATTGGTAATAATAAAATATTTTTGTCCAATAAAGGATACCAAGCATCAGTATTCTGCTGAACAGAATGCAGTAACTAGTGACAGAAAAGTTGCTGAAAATTCTGAGACTTTGTTATATATTATTATTACGGCTGTGACAACCTTGATGTTTTCTCTTGGTTATTACTTTATAGAAGTAAGTACTTACAAAAGGAATAATTTTAATTAATAAGTGCTATTCTATTTAAATATTAAAAATTGTATCTCATTGTAGAATAGAAGACGTGATGCATATCTCATAGAAAAAATCAACAAGCTTGAAAAAGACTTGATGATAACAAGGAAAGAATGTATCATGTTGGACGACAACTTTAAGTCTACAAAAACGAAGGTAAAATAATTAACTTATAAGGTTTCAAAATTAAACATTAAAAAAATAATATATAAATTTACGTATATTTTTTTAGTTGGACTCAATTGAGGACGAATCGTTTGGATCTAATGAAATGGTGTTATCACTAAAAGCTGAATTAGCAGCGTCTGAGGTAATTGATAAAAATTTTAAAAATGCACTATTTTTTGAATTGCATAAAAGTGAAATATTCATATTTTTTTTTTTTTTTTTATTAGAATGTCAGGGAAGAACTTAAAGAGCAAATTATATCATTAGAGAGAGAACTAGAAAGTGCGTCAGAAGCCGGATTAGAGTTAGAGCGTATGTTGCGTGAAATTCTTGCGTCTCAAAGCGAAGAAAATAATCCTTTGGCTCAATCTATTCAAGATTTGCAAGATCGTTTAAATGATCAGCAAGACGCTAATGTATCACTAACGAACGCTCTCGCCCTTAAGAATCAAGAGGTATAGTGTTGTTATAATTAAAAAATCGTTAAATTTTCATCTGATAGTCAACTTAATGCAATGTAAAAAATACGATTTATTGTGTACTATTTATTTTCTTTGTTATTTGCATGCAGCTTGATTTTTATAAAATCGAGGTTTGAATATTTTTTCATTTTTCTAAACTTTCTAATTAGCTATGAACAAACGTGTCTATTGGTTTTTTCACTTAGTAACATCTTTTAATGTATTTTCACAGAATGAAACTTTATCAGGAGATCTTTCTACAAGTTTGAAAAAAATTGAGCATTTACAAGCAAGCGTGGATAAATTGTCTAAGGAACTTAGAACTGAAACAAATTTAAAAATAGATTTGGAACAAACGCTATGTGATCAAGTTCAAAAGCTTGAAATTCAAGTTCAATCTGTAAGCACTTGTAAAATATTTCACTTTATTAACTTGAATATTAGTCTTTAATTTCTAATAATATTTTTATTTGGTTAGCTGTCAGATGATAAAACTCATTTGCATAAGCAATTGAAAATGAAAGAATTGGAAATTAAAGAGCTTTTAGAAGTTGTTGAACAACTTAATTCTAATAGTTTCGATTTTGAAAAATTGTGTGAAACTTCACATATTAAAGCTGAAGTCGCGCACCTTCGCGATGAAAGGGACGAATTGAAAATGAAATTGAGTGAAGAAGAAGGTGCACACCAATTACTAGAAGGTACCTATTTTTACATCTTATTTTTAATGATATAAATATATTTCTAAATTATTTATTTAATTATTACAGAGCATGTTAAAGTAGTAAAGGAAGAAGTTGCATTTCTTAGTGATCAATGCAAAGCAGCTGAAAAAGAGAAAAAAGATGCAGAAACACGGCTAGAAGTCTTAACTAAGTTCTTTGAAGAAAAAGAAGCTCAGAGACAAAAGTAATTATTTCAATTTTAAAAAATTTGAAAGAAAGTTTATTAATCATTTCATTTAATTTGCAGAGAAGAAGCAGTGTGGCTTGAGAAACAAGGTGAGGTGTCATCTACTGTAGAGAGAATACAAACAATGCAAAATGAGTTACTTAATTATAAGTAAGTCTTTAAATAATTAAAAAAATATGATATTTTTATGGTAAATTTGTTTTTAATTATAAGTTTGTTTAATCAATGCATTTGTAATTTCAGGCAGCAAATAGAAATGCTTAAGCATGAAATTCTAGACCAGGAAAGGGAGTACAAAAATCAAATAGCTGCTCTTGAAACGAAAGCACATGAACATTGGGTTAATAACATACTAATTAAACGAAAATTTTTTTTAACTTTTAAAATTCGTATAATTCAAAATTTTTTTAATCAGGTGGCTGCGCGACAAAATGAACGGCGCTTGGAAGAAGTCAAGGCTGAGTCAAGTCAGTTGCGTAATCGTCTTACTCTTGTCGAAAAAAATATAAACGATACCGACCCAGAAGTCAAATTACATCGTAAGTATCTTTATTGTGGTATTTTTTTAATTGCAAAAAAATTGCAGTAAAAATGATACTAAATAACTTGTTATTTTTGTATAATATTTTTCAGCTGTAGTAACTTTTATAAATGTAATATATTTTTATTTATTATTCTTTTTTTTTATTTAAATTAATAGAATTAAAACTATAGAAAGTCTCAACTTTGTGGGGAATGAGATTAATAAAATTATATTTTTATTAAGCTAAATAATTAATATTTTATAGTACTATGTAAGATGACAATACTTAATTTTAACATAGAAATTTACAACATTGACAGTACAAAAACACATCAAAGAACATCAGTATACTTTTAAAAAAATATTGCTATTTAAATTAAATTTCAAAAACAGCTGACAGTTAACGTCATAATTTGTGACTTATTTATACAAATTAAAATGCTAATCCCCCAGTTATTGATGGTTAATCATTGAATGTTTTTTTGCAAGTAATCGCTAAACACAGTAATGTACAAAAATTTGACTTATTCAAGTTTTGAATCAAAG
>JAPYZE010008335.1:0-10503 GCA_030522805.1 Leptomastidea abnormis
CCAAAAGCTCTGAAGCGTTGCGAGGAATTTGGACTAGTTAAGAAGTGTAAAGGTGGTCGTTATCGAGTTTTGGAACCTGGTACTGAAGTCTGGTCAGTTTGTTGTTTGCGTCCCTGTTGTTGCGATTGTACTAACTGCGTTGGAAATTGCGGCTACTGTCCGAGACCTGCTGGATCTAAAGGACATCGTGCACGTAGAAGAGCCAAGGGAAAGCAACGTGGACATTTGTGTGCTTGTACCAAGCGACGTAGAAGACGTGGATGTTGAAAATTTTAATGAAAAAATAATAAATAAAATGATCGGATGAGTTTTGATTAAAGGAAATGATGGTTTTGTAACTATTTTTATTTTTTATGTTATTTATGCTTTTTTTGGGGGGGGGGGGTGTTTATTGCATTTTTTTTTTTGTATTTGTAATACAGTAGAGTGAAATTGAAAATAAAGTACCGTTTGAAATGAGATCGAATATTGAAAAAGTATTTTTCTTTATTTTTTTGGGAATAAGACTTGGGTGTGAATATATTCGATGCGTGAAGGCTATAGTATATACACTGTATAAATGTTGTTGGCTGGATGGTTAAGGTGGCGAAAGTTGTGTGCCAGAAAAATTTACATAATGCTAAGATAATAGGAGTAGGTTATTGTTATATGACAAAATACTCCTTTTGTTTGTTTGTGTGTGTGTCTATTGTTTTCAAGGATTTTGAATCTTTAAAGAAAGATACGTTTTTTTTTTTAAATTAGGTTGTACTTGAGAAATGCATACTTTTTTTGGCCGTGGCACAATAAACAAAAATTATGAGATATTATAAATTTGGATATTTTTAATTTTTTTATGTTACGTTATGATAATAAAAATTTTTATTTCTTATATTTTATGGAAATTAATAAATTTTTTTTTTATTACAGCTTGAAAATTATTTTATAAATTAAAAATTTCTCTATGATTCTAAAATCTAATAATGTTTTATTTAGATAACGAAATGCAATGATTATTTGATTAAAACTTGAATTGTAGAATTTGCATTGAATTTAGATTAGGTCGTTATTACGGAACTTGTTATAATATTACAACTTTGATGCAATTTCGAGGAACAATTAAATTTCGTAGTTTTGTCATCGCGTTATTTTTTTAAATAACAAGTTTCTTTTTTTTCTCTCTCTTTTTTTATTTTTAAGATAAGTGGAAAAGGAAGTTAGAAAAGTATATAAAAATAGTCACTTGAGTTAATGGCAGTGTCGTGTATAGGTCTCGAAACTTGTCGTATAAATGTATATTTATGTGTCCGAATGTAAGACCTTTTTTTCAAGACCTACTACGGTCAGTCCTTTTTTCGCAATTCACGGTGAAATTAAATTTTTATTCTCAATTAAATAGAGTTTTAATAAATTATTTACCAACCATAACATTTTTATTAAAAAGAAAAAAAAATTATTTAACAATTAAATTTACTTATATTACAAAAACATCAATCAATTAAATTCACACCTACAATTTAACACACCATCCATAATCATAAAAATCTCAAACATCACGGAAAAAACTTCACTACTATACCTACGTAATATAATCCATATCAGTCCAGCATCAAAAAAAGAAATGTCGCAAGCTCTAAGTAAAAAAAAAAAACATTCTAAGAAAGATTTCCAAGAAGAAAACTGCCAATGCAGCAAGTCTTAAAAATCAAACCACTTCTCTCTTTTCCAATCCATTCGAGTAACACGAAAATCCAATCGAGCTTACAACACACACTTTTATATATATGTACCTACATACCTATATATCTATATATATGTTCAGTACTTGTAGGTCAGCGGTGTATGTCTCCAAGCGTCAGTCTTATCACCAGACCGAGATCTTTCTCTCTTTTCTAGTCCAAGCGAAAAGTATATAGTGCTTTTGTCCCAACTTCTATCGTCTGTACCTATATACCACCCCCCTCCCAACATACACATTCTCTTACGAATAGTTGCATGCTATACGGAAACTTGAGTTTTCCGCGTCTGATATCGACTGGCGTATATATATATATGTATATTGGCACTTGGTCAAAGTGAGCTGGATTTTCTCTCTCTTTCTCTATCTTGTGAGTATTACATACTATGCTCTTATGGGTTCTTCGTCGTTCTTGAGCACGTTTTCTGTGCTTTATACCTTAAGGCGTTGTACTCTCTTTGGTTGGAAGTGTGCTTGAGCTTGCATTTTCCGCTTGGTGCTGATTTCTACTATCTTCTTCTTTTTTTTTTCTTTTTTAATCGATGTATCTATATTGGTACAGTTGCTCGTTTTGAGATACTTTTGATTACAGCATAATGCTTGATTTGAATTATTTTCTTCTTATATAATCGCAAGCTCTTTTTCTTTTCAATCACTCTTTTTCTACCCTCATCGTTATTACAAATTTAACTATAAATATTTGCATAACTTTGTAAAAATATTCAAATAATATATTTTCCATCTGAAACTTTCATAAAAAGAAATATACATTATACCATCGCACAAGATAATCAAGAAAGAAAGAAAGAAAGAAAAAAAAAGCTCAACGCAGGCATAAGTTTCGCATAGCTGCTTTTATCTCATCCGAAGAAAAAAGAAAAACACGCGCTCTTTTATCTATCATCCAAGACAGGAAAAGACAGATATGAGTCTGAAAAAAAGTATCTCTCTTCCTTTCTCTGTCTTGCAAAAAGTAAGATTGACACTACTCGTCTACGACGTCCTCTTTGATCCTTCATCTCTTCCCTTCACCTTAATTCTCTTTCCTTTCCACAGCACACACACACACACACACACACACACACACACACACACACACACACACACAAACACACACACTAATAAAAATCTCTCTTATTCTTGTTACAGCTGAAAGCAGATGGGAAGAGCTTCATCCCTCGGGAGAACGTCCTCCAGCTTTGCAAGAGCACAGTGCGGTTGCTTACAAGGATTGCTTGTACGTGTTTGGTGGTGAACTTGGCTTCTCAGCCGGTACGGAAACTCCATTATGGTGCTATACCGTTAAGGTAAGTCATTTGTATATATGTATGTATATGTATATATAAGAAATCTTGACTATTCTAAAACTACTACAACTACTACTACTACTATTACTACTTCTGGGAGAGTAAGATAAATATTTGATCTCTAACCAAATGAGTAAGATTGATGACACACACACACACATACACACATACACATTATTTGTGAGCTTAATTTTTTCTTTATATTGCAGTCGAATTCCTGGCGTAAGATCAGAGCACAAAAGGGATGTGCCGTTCCCAGGGGTAGACGAGGACATACAGCACTTGTACATCGCGGACAGATGCTTATTTACGGAGGATATCAAGATCTCAGAGGCAGCTCTTCCGAACTCTGGGCCTTTCACTTTGGTAAGGGAAGGAGAAAGAGAGAGAGAGAGAGAGAGAGAGAGAGAGATATTGCGTGAGACGCGATGATTGAAATTGCTTTGAGAGAAGGAGGAAAGGAGAGAGTATATGAGAGGGTATGAGAGGGTAAAGTCTCAACGACGTCGTAAATTTCGACCCCTTGTCTTGCTGCTACTGCTTTACTCTGTTTTGTAAGGCGTGAGCAAGCTTGTACTTTCTTGAAAGAAAGAGAGAGAGAGAGAGAGAGAGAGTATGTATAAGCTACTTTTAGGCAAATAATTGAGTTTGTTTAACTGTCTCTCTATCTTGTAAGACTAAAGTGAAATTTTATTATTTTTCAAGTGCTTTTTTTTTAGTGGTATTTACGTGTGTTTATGTAATGATGTTATATTTATCGTTATTGGTTAATAGTAAATAAAAATTTTTATGGAAAAAAGAAAAAATACATACTATAGAATTACTTTTGATGATAAAAAAAAAGCATTACACTGACTTGAATAGTAAAAAAAAAATCAATAGAATAGAAATCGATAAAAGTTTCAATAATTAACGAGCATTACATACGTAAAATTCTCTCGTAATTCAACATAGATAACATTTATTACTATATAAAGTGACTAAGCAAAAATAAAAAATCTACTAATCTAGACAAATACCCAATTAAAAAAAAAAACCAACAAATTTTTCACAGAAACGGAATCTTGGCATCTACTATCATCATGCGATACAGGACCACCAGCTCGACACAAGCATTCAGCAGTACTACACAATGACGCAATGTACATTTACGGTGGTATGACAGATTTGCAAGAACGTAGCGATTGTTGGCGTTGGGACGTTAACGCGGCATCTTGGTGTCTCATACGTAATAAACCAGGACCTGGACCGTTACACGGTCACGCGGCATGTAGATTACCAAGTTGTATGTTGATATTTGGTGGTGAAAGTGGTGGTCTTGCTACCAATGAACTTTGGAGGTTTCATTTTGGTAAGTTTTTTGTTTTTTTTTTGTTTTTTAATAATTAATGCAAAGAATTTTTAGTACAACTTGGTTTTATGTAACGTGATGGTTGTACAGGTACGGAAACTTGGGAAAGATTAACAGTGGCAGGACCAAAACCACAGCCACGTGCGGAAAGTGTAGCTCTTGCTGTATCTGATCTCTTGTTACGTGGTACTGGAGTTGACGTTACAGCAGCAGCACCAGGTGCAGCTGGTAGTATTGTTGGCTTTGGAAATGGTGGTACCACTGGTAGAATACGTAATCGTAATCAAAGAGCGATTAAGAGCTTAAGTAGTTACGGTCGCATATCGCCTTGTGATCCAACACCCACCAGACCAAGTTTTCTTCGTGAGATATCAAAATTGTCACAGATTAATTTATCGAGATTGAGTCATCCTAATAAATGTAGTTATTCTGTGCTTAGTGGACATGATGATCATGAGCTTGAAAGTCCTTCTGAGGTGAGTGAAATTTGTTTTTTTTTTTTTTTAATTGATACGAGGATTTGACAAATTTTGATAAGGACTAAAAAAAAAGTTCTTTTTTTTTTTTAATTGTCAACAAACTTATGATTGTCTGATCCTCTAAAATTCAAGTATAATCAAGCACATATACTTGAAAGTTTCAACTGTAACACAAAGTCCTTGAGACATATAGATAAACTTGCTTCCATTGTCTCAAGTAAATCACTATAATTAACGTTTCACAAGCAGAAACACTTAATTACGTTAGTTTTATCAACTCAAGGATTTTCGTGTATTTCAGTACATCAAAATTAAAATCCTCTTTTTTTTTTTATACAATAAATTTCCCTCCCAATAATTTTTTTTTTATATATAACAATTGGCAAAAAAGTAGGGCTAGAATAAAGCTTACAAGCATTGAGTTTGCGCTTCAGGCAAACTCGTATTTTCCATTTCAACAGGTCGACATTGAAGTAGTTGAACCATCAACTGGTATGGTTAAATCACGTAGTTCAAATGCATTGGCACAACGTAGACGTTGTGCACAACGCATGTCAGATCCACCACGTGCTAGTATGATCGAGCCGTTGATTGGTTGTGGTAGTTATTCGTCTGGTATGACACGTGAGCCGATATCCGTACCAAATTTTCGTGCACTTGCATTACCAACGCCTGTACTTACACCTGTTGAAGCTGCTAGGCTTGTTTTTGTCGATCCGGATGAGGATACGGATGATGAAGAGATTAAACGAAAGGAACCACCTATTAGCCAACTTATTGAGTTGCCTGAAGAAGAGAAGCGGTAAGATTGATTTTGATGATATTGTTTATTGATTATTATTTAAGGTGGTGATTGAGTTATTTGCATAGTAATTGTAAAACGGATTTTTAATGTGTTACTTTCGAACATAAGGCGATTAATTTTATTTTTACGGTCATTAAGACAAATTCAGTAGAAAAAGTCGTGTTTAGTAAGACAACAAAAAATCAGCGTAACTTTTTATACAAACAATACTTATCTCAATATAAATATTATAAAGAAAAAAAAAATAATAAAATGCATTCGAATTAAACTCATTACCATTTATGCATAATTTACCACAGCGACTTCGCTTCCCTTCATCAAGCCTGCCAACCAACACGTGGCGAAAGTTACAGTTCACATTTATACGAAGCGGTACAAACGCCAAAAACACCATGTACTAAATTACCAAATTCGGCATCCGTTCGTTTCGCGGATCTCGAAGAAGGTGAAGAATCAACTTCCGATTACGCAAGTATAGGTGCCAGAAGTCCTGGTGATCCACTTGCAGATGATGATTGGCCGAGAAATAATCATCGTACGAAAAGTCATCGAGGATCATCAGCAGCTACGACACCGGTTTGTTTTTTAAAAATTTTTTTGTTTTCAATTATCATAATTTTGTAAAATAATTATCTGGTATTAAAGTTAAAAAAAAATTATTCTAATTATAATTTTATCTCATTGTAGGCACTACGCGACAGTCAATTCGGTTTCTGCAATCCAAATTATTTAGGCACAACAGAAAGCGTAACAGTACTAGGCACATCACCAACAACAACAACATCAAACAATAACCAAGACGGTTCAGGTAGCGATTCCGCAACGCGATACGCTAAATTATTAAACAGTCCTCCCGACAGTGTATTAGAAGACGAACCAGGTCGTTCAGCAAGTCAGACCTTCACCGAGCTTTTAGAATTACAAGAAATGAGGCCACGCGCACCACCAAAAAGTTTACCATTAGGTTCACCATCGCGACGTGCAGTAAGTGCATCTCGAGCTGAAAGACAACGAGCTAAGCTTGCAGCTTCGGAGAATCACGAACGTAATACACCAACGCCTGCACCGCTTTATGTCTTCCTTGTTGGTGGTAAGGAGAAGGGACAAGTCACTGTTTTTGCAAGGCCGGTATCGTTATGGAAATTACAATTAGCACCCCATATCTTTTAAGTTGAAATGGGAATATAATAAGGGGATAAGAATGAGTTTAGATTTGCGAAACGAGTTGTTAATTTTTTTTCTTTTTTTTTCTTTTGACAGAAGAATCAAAAGCCTGATCAGTAGGAAATAGGTATTTAGTGTGTTTATTAGTGTAACGATATCGATTGTCATTTTTTAAATGTAATAGCGCGTGTAATTTGAAAATTTGTAGTACTACTCGTCCTATTTAAAAATCTTGCCTGTGTGTTCATTATCACTTGATTGTGTTATTGTGCAGATGGGATGCGGCTTCTTGTGGCAGTGCGAATTAATACGTGTAGTTGAAAATAAGATACATTTCAAGCTTTTTACTGTGATCACGATATAAAACGATGCGCATTTTTTAAAATTAACAACTCGTGAACTTTTAAAGAAAAAAAAAACACTTAAATATTGATAGAATATCTCTCATCTCATTACGAAAGTTCATCTATATTTGTCATGTTAAAAATTTTCCAAATATAAATCATCTATACTCGATACACATTGAACGAAAAAAAATTCGCATCAAGAGAAAAATAGTACAAAAGTTATTTTCGAAATGAATTGTGAGAACAAAAAAGTTGAAATAAAAAAAAAGTAAAAGAAGATAAAACGAGCGAAAAAATATATATAATTTTAGACAAACTTTTCAATCGACAAACCGCAAGATTTACGAGGATTTATAAACATAAATCAAGAAAAATAGCCGGATTATGATCGGCACAATTACATAAAATAAACGAGAAAACAGCAATGCTTCTTTCCGTATAAATAGAACAGCGCCAAAGTTATAACTTTTAAAATTTCGACTGCAAAAACAAGTTCGCTAACTAAAACAGTACATATATAACATACACGAGAGTATACCAAAATTCAAGGACATTGTCGGTTTACTCACTCTGTATTTGTCAAGTCCCAAGAGAAATACATTCTCGCACATATGCACAAGACTAGTCCAAAAAAAAATAAATAAATACATATATCCATGCCATATCACCGAAAAAATATGTATCTCTCCTCCAATTACATCACGTTTGGGATACATCTCATTGTGCGTGTGCATATTGTGTGTCTTGCACACGTCAGAGACACTTTTACCCAAAGTATCATCCACATGTCTCTATGAGTTTTTATTTTAAAATGATTAAGTAATAACTCAAAGTGAAATAAAAGCACGTAGTGCCATAAAATTTACACATAAACTTTGTCCACCGGTGATACCGTCCTGCATCATCACCGGATATATGATGATGATGATGATGATAAAAATATAATATTGAGCGAATCGATATAATACACGTGTTTAATAAGTTTAAAACTCGACTTTATAACGGATGCAGTAAAGTAACAGTGCCAAAAATATATAAGAGGATAAGCGAGCAAATTTATACATGTATGTGTGTGTGTGGGCGAGAGTTTAGCTGCTTTTTTATTTCTTTTTATAAAATGTGATACAACTCTATTTCTTCGACTGCATTTTTTTTTTTATCTGACTTGATGTTCTATTTGTAGATTTCTGAACTTGATTAACTTTTTATTTGCATTTCATTTAAGATTTTTTGCTCTAGTTTGACATACTTTGTATTTTCAGACGCCATTTAAATGCAATTAAAATATATATGTATTACAAAAGATTTTTTTAAAATCCCAATTAATTAAATTGATGTTAAAAGTAGAGTAATCACATTCACATTGAGTCAATAAGGAGGTTAATCCTTTTTGACCAAGCAGCAAATCGAAATCTCAACCCCTCCAATAACAACAACTACGCTCGTTACACTCATTATATATCGATGTTCGTGTTCGATTAGCTAAGTGAATTTAATATTAAGTCTCTCAAATTGACGACAAAGACAAAAAAAAAAGACACATTCTCATCGATTTTTATCTCGATAGTGTTCGTATCTTTAGATTATCGATTGAGATATGTGTGTATGTGTATCAATTATGTAAGGAAAATAATTGACAAGGCAAGGCTAAAGGAGCGTGAAGTACATTATTATTATTATAGATATGGATAACGTAAATGATCGAAAATAGACGTGTGTCCCTTAAGGAGAATAGATAATATTAATTATATATATATAAATAGATATTTATATGTATACACATATGCTGTATAAGATCGTATGTTCGTGTGAGATATTATAAATATTGTAAAGTTATGTAGTGAGAGAGAGAGAGAGAGAGAGAGTTAGATGGATAAGGAGAAAAGGTGTGATCAATTATTATTATCGAGATGAAACTGGTGTATTTTAGTAAAAAAAAAAAAAAATGATGGTATACTGGAGAAAAGTAAAAAAAAAGATAAAGAGATAATAAATATCGGTTCGATGCGAACGAGCAGCCAAATTATAAGCGAATTCAATACGTAAAAACTTAATATAAATTCGGACATGCTGAGCCTGTTCCGTAGAATCTTTTTCTTTTTTTTTTTTAATTTATGTGTCGATCTGTATCTTGAATATTTTATGTGTATTTAAAATTATGTTTTGTTATATTTTATTTTCATGATTCCGAGCTACATATACTAAAAAAAATATGGTTATCGAATAGATTTAAAAAATTTCTCTTTATTTAAGATTCATTTTTATAAAAAATAACGTTTTTTAAGATATTATGTTTTAAATAATTGTGATTGAAATTTTTTATCAGTTTTATTACAAATTTAATTAACAAATAAATTAAAAAAGCAGGTCTGACGATGAATAAAATAAAAAAAAAAAAACTGAAAAAGTATGAAACTATTTAAAAGTACTTTTATAATTTAAGAAAAAAATTCTTGTTAAAATACGAGGGCTTGGAGAATATATATTTTTTAAAACCTAAAGACTGTCCAAAATATAAAAAAATGCATATTTATCGTTTATCAGAAGACGAATACATCCACGGTAGTAAATTTCGCTTTTCGACTATATAAAAAATATATTTCCATGTCCGAAATTGGCAACAGTGGTTGTATATGCCGATAAAAATCTTTATCCCTCAAGCTAAATTGCAAGCTTAGTTTTTTCCAATGTCACTTACAATTAGTCGTAAGAAAAGAAAAAAAAAATAATAATCTATAAACTATTTAGAGAAAATAGAAATAAATGTACGATATACATTAGTTAGAAATGAATTTTTCATTTAATTACATAACTATAAATTTTTATTTGTTAATTTTTTTCGTACGTCAGTGTTATTAGTCTATAATAACGAAACTTTTCAAAAGTACATTGGAAAACACAAGCTATATTAAACTTGTTATAATTAATGTGAAATAAATGTAAGTGTAACTAGTAGTATATAATTGTATACTTTAGATATATAAATAATTAAAATTTAATTTAGTCCTTTAAGAATACCAATATTGTATTACTAAATTACTAAGAAGTCATTTTTAATTATTAATATGAGAGAGAGAGATATCTTTTTCCACGTGTGATTCGATTCAATTCTTCTATAAATAAGAGGATAGCGCTAGATTGTTTTAATATTTTCAATATATTGATCCTGTAAACACATACACATAACATCCCATATTTTATAATAATCGGCATTTCCAGCAAAAATAAAATTTGACCGTCAATTTCAAAGAGAATCTCTTAAATCGTCGACTGATTCTCAAAAAAATAAGTCCCTCCTGAAAAAAAAAAAAATGTGCGCAACGAATAATTAGG
>JAPYZE010008336.1:0-16529 GCA_030522805.1 Leptomastidea abnormis
AAATTTATTAATTTTAATGTGATATTTGTAAAGAGCAACCCAGAAAACCATGAAAACGATATGAAACTCAAATAAATGGAAATTTTTAAAAAAGCACTTTAATAAGGGTCTTTTACAATCTTAATAAATATAAATCAATACTAAATTATAAATTATACAATAATTATTAAAAAAACACAATATAAACTTTAAGTATCAACAATTAATCTTAATATTAGATAATTAGGTATTTTTGCCTTAAAAAAAACGTACATTTTTTATGAAAAAACACCCTTAATAAGATCCGATCGATCCCAAAATTATAATCAGCTCTTAAGTAAAATATAACAAATATGTGTGCTAAATTTCAAGTCGATATCTTTATTCCTTCGAAAGTTATCGTGCGAACAAAAATCGTTACAAAAATGCGTTTTTTGAGTTCAGGAACCTTCAAAACGTCAAGAAAACCAAAAAAAATTAAATCGAAAATTTTCACCGTTACAAAGCATTCTCTTTGAGAAAGCAAAAAACTCTGATATAAGATCTTGAACATAAATCACACATTCTTCAACAGATATTATACAATGTCTAAAAGTAAATAAATTGGAATACTGCCCTAAAATCAATATTTCTACAATATAACCTTATACAAATACTATATTTACTACCTTTTAATTGAATATTTAATGAAATAAAAGACTAGAACAATTCACACAAATATAAATAATACATAAAAAAAATATTAAATTTTTTAAATTATTTATTTATACAATATAATATTTTTGAAAAGCAATATTATGAAAAAAAAAAGAACATAGAAAGTTTTTTTAAAACCTTAAAATGTCTATGTATATTAAGAAATATTTAAAAATAATAAAAACAATGTGAGATATAGGAGTTTCTAAATTCTCAAACTTTAATTTTACACAAAAGCTTTTACAAATATAAAAAATTCTAGAGAGAGAGAGAGAGAGAGAGAGAGAGAGAGAGAGAGAGAGAGAGAGAGAGAGAGAGAGAGAGAGAGAGAGAGAGAGAGAGAGAGAGAGAGAGAAAGAAAAATTACATAGTAAATAACAATAGTAATAATGATAATAACAAATTACAAATGTAAAAACTAATTAAGTTTAACAAGTTGTTTAACAATAATAAAATAAAAATAAAAGTAAACAAAATATCGATTGTACTGGGTACTGGCAATTAAATTAATCAACACTTCAAGTAAGAATTACAGATAGGTAAATTAAATATAACAGTATGAAAACAAGACTGCACCAAGGTCAGAAAATACAATGAGTAGTACAAAGGTAGAAATTAAGTAGGAAAGACAGAGCAGTCAATGTTTTTATTGCGAACACGTGAGGCCCAATCATCTCTATCCCTTTTGAGCAATGTATCGAAAACCCTTTGCTTGTAAGTGTTGAAATCATTAGGCTGAAATGAGGGTTTGGGCAACCTTTATTGCCTGAAGCTCGGTTGGCTTTCACCTAAGTATAGACGAGAGTATCTTATCTTTGCCTTTACTTATAAGATTCTTGCTACTTACTGCCCAAATTATCTTTCCTCTCGCTTTCTTCTAACTGAGAACTCTACTGTAAGGCAATCTAGTCGTTTCCCACGAAAGCTCTTAATCTAGCCGCATTTTAAAACTGAAAGAATGCGAAATTCGTTTGCAGTTTACGCCACAGATCTTATGAATGATCTCCCCCTCCCAACCTTACAGATATATGATCTTCCAGCTTACAAAAGAATGGTGTTTGAGGTCTTGTTGAGCAGGGACAGAAGTGATTGGGCTATTCGCGATGCTAGTGAAGGCATTGGGAACCCGTCTGTTTCCTAGTATTGGGTATATGCATGGCACATTCTTTGAACTGCTCTTTTTCTCTTACCTGCCACAGTGCTCTGCCTTGCAGTTCTCTTTCGCATACTCCATTCTACCTTAAACTACACGGTAGTGAGCAGTGCTATAATAATACCGTCCGTTCAACTTCATTAACTCTATGAGTTTGCTATTATATTATTATTATTATTATTATTATTATTATTATTATTATTATTATTATTATTATTATTATTATTATTATTATTATTATTATTATTATTATTATTTCTGGTAATTTGTTGCATACTTCAGTCTTCCGCAGCTTTTCTGCTAATTAAAGCTCCATTAAATTTAATTTCATTTAATTAACTTTGCATTATAACGTGGTTATTTAGTTATAATTTAATTTTAAGTGTTTTATATATTTTAAGCGCTAATCATTATGTACAGCCTTTGTAATGCTTATAGCCAGATAGGGCAGTACCCCTTAGCGTAAATAAATAATCTAATCTCTCTCTCTCCCTCCCTCCATTCCTCTCCCTTCCTCCCCCTCTCTCTACCCCTTCCCTCCCCCCCTCTCTCTCTCTCTCTCTTATACCCATCCTGGTGAATTCAGCCCCGCGCGGCTACTCGTAGCAAAGCATCTAGTGGGTTCCGTGCCTACGCGCACTTATTTATGTTACCTCTTTTTTCTACAATATATATATTCAATACTAAAACTACATTAGCTTTACTCTTGCTGTATCGGTACTTTTCCGCTTTCCCCGCTGATCACTACAATCTATACATATATCAATTATATACAATAAGAAAGCATAATCTCGTGTGCGAAATCACGCCACGACTGTGTAGCCGGTGTCGTAAGGACTCCACCAGCATAGCTAGGCTGGACTATTCTTTATCAATTAATTACAATAAATAATTTTATAACAGAGCATAAAAGTCGTTATATACTAGAAAGTAGAGTATGTCGCCAAAATAGACTATGAAAATTACGTCGCTGTAATGACTGCAACAATACCCCTAAGTTTCATCCAATTTCATATTTGCGGTCAAATGTAATCAAAAATTTTAACTTCACCCCGTTTTAACTTTGCCTTGAACTCCCATTTATACTAAAAATTTAGCAAATATAAAATTTTATACATTGAGTTGCTTAAAAATTGAATAACATAGACTAAAGTTATTTTACAGTTTTGGAAAAAATTGTTTCTTAGATATAATATTAAGCAAATTTTAATATTGATGTAATCTAATACCAATTTACATAATATTTTTTGCATTCTAATTGTAAAAATAAATATATATTAATAATATATTACGCACCTAGGCTTCTTTACTTTCTGCCCTGGTGCGTATATGACTTTTCCGTCCGAAGCAGCCGAGAAGCGACAACTTCCTTTCAAATATTGGTTGGGAAGTTGGCGTTTCCCGGCTGGCGGACGGAAAAATGTTTAAGTTGAAAATTCAGATAATCTCTCAAAATTTAATGTCTACGATTTTCTCATTGGTTATACAGCATAACTATATCAGCCAAAAAATCTGAAAAGATTAAAGTGTTGTGAGGATGCTATTCTAAAAGTTAGAGCCATTTCAAAATTTTAAGCTTGCTCACTTGATCTGAAATGACCCCCCCCCCTACACACACACGTACACGCACACACACACACACACACACACACACACACACACACACACACACACACACACACACATACACACATATATATTGTGATGTGGTGTTTAACACCACATCTAATAATAATTAAATAAGCTACTTTAATTATCGCAATTTCAACTCAAATATCTTACTTATCCTTTACGTTACAACTCATTTACTTACTCTCGTAGATTCTTTGTTGTTGTTGGAAATTACGACCCAACGATGACGTCTTCTCAGCTCCAATCGACAATACAATTTTCAAAACAACACAATCAAATACAAAGATGCAGGGATAAACCGGTATTCTTTAAATAACAAATCAATTGAATAACAATAAAAATATATTCAATAATAAACAAATATATACACCGGCTTATCTCTACTTGTCTCGACTGAGTACTTAACCTCAAATACTCTTGAACAATTTGTGTCTCGAAATATTATCCTGAAAATCAAGCGTTTGCACGCGATTCTCTCGTCTCGTATAATCAAATGAAAATCATACCAAAGATTAATTATTAAAAAGGTTCTATTCAAACCGTCGAAATTTATCAAACACTAGTCTAGGCTTATACAATGCCTTACTGCTTCACTGGACAGTCCCTCACACAAACACCCTTGGACTGCTCAAAACCAAGATCTACACCAGGACTCGTACTCCAGCAGACCATCCTGTCCTGCCAAAGACTGTACGAGAATCCTCTACTTCGAATCTCCGAACGAGAATATAGAATAGAATCGAATGACTGACCAGACCAAGCGGTCTAACCGGCTACCGCTTGAAATCAACCAATAGTAATTCAACACAACTTACCACTCATATCACGTGATTCCCACTCTATTCAACGCGTTAATACTATTGTCATGACGAGCGCCATCTATGTTCGGTAAAGAACTCTACTATTACTATAAGTCAATAACTTCCTATAAACTAAGATTCTAAGATAGCGCTACTCTTCCAGACATGGAGACGATTTCTAGAATCGGTTGATTGATATTAAAACACGTATATCCGATCGAATTTACTTCCGATTCAAAAAACTAATAGCTGCGATTGTTTAACAATACTTTTAACTTTATTTAGCAACCTGTAGTTTCGAATACAATAATTATTCAATCGGACATACCTTTTTAAAGTTACAACTTTTAAAGCGTCAATAATCTTGACTTAACATTAAATATTCTTGCGTGGTCAGTCATGTGATTCTATTCTATATTCTCGTTCGTAGATTCGAAGTAGAGGATTCTCGTACAGAGTCTTTGGCAGGACAGGATGGTCTGCTGGAGTACGAGTCCTGGTGTAAATCTTGGTTTTGAACAGTCCAAGGGTGTTTGTGTGAGGGACTGTCCAGTGAAGCAGTAAGGCATTGTATAAGCCTAGAATCTTTAAAATATAACGTCATAGCTGAGAAAATTACCTTTAATTTGATATCTTATATATTGATAAAATAACAACTTAATCAAAAGTTACAGCTAATCGAAGATTATGATTACTTTATACGTGGTTTTATACCCACATCTAAAACTACGTATAAAATTAGCAATATTTTTGATTTGCTGTAACTTTCGATTGAGTTGATATTTTATCAATATATAACATATCAAATTGAAGGTGATTTTCTCAGCTATCACGTTATATTTTAAAGATTTAGCTATTATAACAATAGTTAAAGCTATAGTCAAAAGAAGCATTAAAGAGAAAAATAATATTAGACGTATAAAACCGTGTATTTCGAAAAGGAAGGCCTATTGGACGGAATCGCTTGACACTTTTTTTATTTTAATAGCAAGCAACTTTTTCCCTAAGTTTGAGCTCAATCCAGGATCCAAAGACCTGAACCTCCTCTTGTCAGTCGAGGCAAGTAGAGATAAGTCGGGGTATATATTTGTTTATTATTGAATATATTTTTATTGTTATTCAATTGATTTGTTATTATTTGAAGAATACCGGTTTATTCCTGTATGTTTGTATTTGATCGTGTTGTCTTGAAAATTGTATTGTCGATTGGAGCTGAGAAGACGTCATCGTTGGGTCGTAATTTCCAATAACAACAAAGAATCTACGAGAGTAAGTGAGTGAGCTGTAACGTAAAGGATAAGTAAGATATTTGAGTTGAGATTACAATAATTAAAGTAGCTTATTTAATTATTATTAGATGTGGTGTAAAACACCACATTTAATATGTGTGTGTGTGTGTGTGTGTGTGTGTGTGTGTGTGTGTGTGTGTGTGTGTGTGTGTGTGTGTGTGTGTGTGTGTGTGTGTGTGAGTGTGTGTGTGTGTGTGTGTGAGTGTGTGTGTGAGTGTGTGTGAGTGTGTGTGTGTGTGTGTGTGTATATATATAATATATTATTAAATTTTTTTCAGTTAAGTTCCTACACTGTTTCAACTGGTCATTCTTCAAATTTGTATGCGGAACAAAGAAATTGGTCAAATACGAACTCTTTAAACGTACCTGTACCACCAACAACAAATCAACCGAATTCTTCAAGCCAATCACCCCAACGTTCGTTGTCACAGTCTCCAGCACCACCACCATCTGCCTCTCCTCAACCTCAAACATCTAACCAGTCACAAGTATGTACAGCAATTATATATTTTTTACAAAAAATATGTATTTATTTTAATAATTATTTGTAATCTCAAAGATCAATACTTACACCTCCGTCCATATGTATTTGCCATCCCAACATGATTTTGAGATAAACTTCAAATTGTAATAACTTTTTGAAAAATTATGTTACAGAAAAGAGCTGAGAAAGATTTTGAAGATTTTTCAGTGCTCTTTTCAATGCCGTACAGTTTATATAACAATAATGATTTTTTCACTACTTTTTATCGATGAAAAAATTGTTCAATATAAAAAACTTCATGTTTGTCTTTAAACCCGTGTTGTTTAAGGAAAATAATGTAAAAAAAAATAGAAAAAATACGGTTTTGTAGATTTTTTTTAGACTTTCAAAATCCTTTTTTTTAGTTCTTACGCACGATTAATTTTAAAATTTTTACCGCAATTTTTATCAAAAATTACGCAATTTGGTATATTGGCTGAAATTTAAAAATTTTCAAGGTATAAAAAAAAATTCATTTAGAAAAAATGTTGCATTTTTTAGTAAAATGTACAATAATTTTTTCAAAATTTTTAGTGAAAAACAATTTTTTTCAAATTTTTGTATTGACTTTGCAACATAAATTTTAAGGAACACAGTTAAATTTTAATGCAAAATCAAGGAGAAAAATTTTTACTAAAAAATTTTAAAAAAATTACTAGCAACTGTACCTCGCTCGCATTAAGAAACATAGTAAAAAATACTTTTAAAAGAAAAAAGTTTTTGTTTATTAAATATTTACTAATTTTCTTTAAAAAAAATATAACTAAGGATAAAAAGTTGAGAAGTTGTTTTATCTCAATGCTATAAATGTAAATAAGTCTTTTGAAAATTTTATAAAATATCGCGTTTACAAAAACCGTACAATTTTTTTCAAATAATTGATTAATAAGTTTTATTCAGTTTTTACTTTATATTAATTACAAATGAGTAATGAAAAGATAAATTTTTGACATTATCGTTTCCTCATGCATCAGCATTTTTAAAGATATACTTTGTTAGGATTTACATCGTAACGACATTAATAAAATAAAAAATTATTTCATTGTAATGATATAATAATATAAAATTATATTAAATTAGTATTTTAATACAATGACAATAGTAATTATTTGATGCAATTTAAATAAATTCATTTAGAAATTAAATAATTTGCTACAACTAATTTTTTTATAATTTATGAAATAATTTTCGAAAAAATATTGCTGTATCAATAACTAAATTAATCAAAAAACTTCATGAAAAATGTTAATAATACCTATTTTTTTTATATATTTTTACGAGGGGAAAGTGGAAAATCTATCCAGTCTGCTGGCTAACTGCAGACTGCTAAGCGCCACTCCACAATTGTGACACTTTTAGATATCGTTGGGGGTCCGCACCCGGTGATGATGCCTGGCTCCCACCAGCTAAAAACCGCAACTCTTGCAAGAAGTCACCGACCCAACCTGAAACTGTTTAGCCCACTATGCCTCCGGTTGGATTGCTTGTCTCTGCCAATCTGTGGCATCCCTTTATCTAGAACGTTTCTAACTTCTTGTCTTCAAGCCATCTTTTTATCTTCTTTCTTCTTACCGTTGTCTGGAGGCGGTCCTAGCGGCTTCAAGCGCATGCCTGAAGCATGGAGACGCCTCGTATCCTGTTACGTACTTGGCCCTACCTCCTTTTGCCGGTCGGCAAAGGAAGCATCGTGGGTCGTATTAGCACTCCTTCAGCTTGTGATTGTCTCCACCGCACCTAAAGCACTGCGAAGATCTATCTGGTCCTTTGCAATCTCTCTGTACGTGGCCATAGTCAAGGCATCGGTGGCACCTTTTGACCAACACTCTGTCTCTGATGCGGCAGCTCAGAAAACCGACATAAATGTGCCCCATGGCTTTCAGCTTGCCTGCATCTTTGGCTCCTATTTTAACGACGGCTGTCTTCTTGTTGGGCCCGAAAAACACGACGTCTTGGCTGGTTGCCGGAGTTGTCAGTGCCTTGTTCAGGGCCTCGGTGACTTCTTCCTGAGTGGTTTCGGAGTCGAGGTCCACGATCTCCAGGCTTACCCTTTGATCGGGGATTCGAACCTCTCCCACCCCTTGTACCGCGGTTCGTAGCACCGCTGCAAACGTGTTCGCATCTGCCTCCTTGTTTAGCTGGAGCAGAACGCCTCTCTTCCCCATTTGTCACGCGCACAGGATCTTTGTGCCACCTTCATCCGGTTTGATCTTCTGTCGAAGTCTCCCCAGGACGTCGGCGTACGATTGCCCCTCCGCGATTTCGACAAAAAGGGTGGATTCTGGGACCTTTCAGCCTTTTCTCTGGTCAAGAGGTGCTCGCTTGTTACTGGCTGGCAGCTTCTGCTGAACAGCAGTCCGTGGCTCAGGGGGTTCCCTGTCTTGGTTTGCTTGAACTTCTTCTTTTTTCTGTTTCTTCTTTCTTCTTTTCTGCTTCTGCTGCTGTTGTGTTGGTGAGGAGTCTAGGGGCCGCTTCCGCTGAGACTCTTCAACCATCCTCTTACTTGCTTCTGCTTCAGAGGCGGCTTGAGTTACTGTGTTGATGGCGGTTGCGAGAGACCTCTGATTCTCCCTTTGGCAAACGCGAGGTAGCCTTGCCGCTCTCTCACGCTGATCATCTCGGTTACCCTCTACTTGAAGGACGTAGTTCTTTCTCGATCTTACTAATTTCTCATGTATATCTTTTAGTGTATTAATATAAATCTTAATACGCAGCAGTCCAATCTTGATTGTTTGTATTGTTAACATTCTTCTGTACATCAAGAGTGTCAATCATATCGTTGACGTCTTTTTCAATCTTCTCTATTAGTTCAGCTTCTTGTTTCATGTCTGATTCGAACTCTTCCTTGTACTCTTGGTCGTATGCATCCTCTTTAGCAGTGCGTCCGCTGCCTACGCTAGAAGTGCTAACTATGCTGGCCACGCTGTTTGATCTCGCTCTGCCTTCAGGTGGGTTAAGCACTGTCCGGAATTGAACTTGCTGCTAGTTTTTTAAGGCTCCTGCTTCCATACTTACATGGTTTTGGGGTTGGGATCCCCCAGTCGAAAGGTGCGTTGTTGAAGACCCGATTTCACTTTGTTTACCTTTCATTTTGTTTTTTTACCGCCTATCTAGCATCAATGTAAAGTGTAAGTAAAAGCACTTTAGACTTAAAAGTTTCGAGATCTCGCCCGCCAGTCCCCCCCGGCCCGGGGCTCTAGCACAAATCTCGCGGCCTCGGAAGGTTACTAGTAAGTTACTAGTACGGTCAAGTCTCAAGATAAAAGCAAGAAAAGTATGGACAAAAAAAGTTTCAATTGTTATTAGTGAAATGGAAAAGGGCACTTCAAGCGTGACTGTCCATTGAACTCCACTCAAAATAACGGTGCAAATGGAGAAGCCTTGGTAGCACAGGCAATGTTGTGCATGGATGAAGATTCTGAGTGTAGTAATAGTGTCTGGTATTTAGACTCTGGTGCTACTCACCATATGTGTAATTAGAGAAATTGTTTTGTTAACTTTAAACTTTTTGAAAAGACTGGAACAGTAAATATTGGCCAGAAAGGACAGCACAGAAATGCTGTGGGTCAAGGTGATATAAATATTTTAGCATTTGATGGAGAAAAGTAGGTTAAAAGACATTTAGCTGGTGTTTTGTTTGTGCCGGAGCTGAGATAGAATTTAGTTTCAGCTGGTGCAGTGCTTGACAAAGGTTATGATCAATTGTCTACTGCAAGAGGATGTGTTTTTCAAATGGATGGCAAAATTGTTGCAGCGGGAGAACGTGCAAGTAAACTTCGTCATATGAAGTTTAAGGTGATTTATCCGACGTCCCTTGACGTGCAAGCTAATTTAGCTACATTATCCTCATGGCACAAGAAACTTGGTCATCAGAATGCTGAATATACTAGAGATTGCTTGAAACCAGAAGGTGTTAATTTCTTAAGTAAAGATTTTTCCTGTGAAGAATGTGCTGTAAGTAAATCTCATCGTCAATCTTTTGCAAAATGTGTAGTAAAGTTGTGTAAAACTGAGGCTCCAGGAGAATTAATATATGGAGATGTTCGTGGACCTTTTCAAGAAGGTGGATCTCGCTATTTTTTATTGTTGAAGTACGATTACTTTGGTCTTAGATTTGTATACTTTCTTAATTCTAAAGATAAAGTGACTGGAAAAATACAAGAGTTTTTGGTATATGCTAAGAATCAGCTTGGTAGAGATATCAAGACGCTCAGGACAGATAATAGGCTTGAGTTTCTAAATAAGCAGGTTGGTAACATACTCAAAAGTAGGGGTATTCAGCACTAAAGAAGCGTAACGTACAGTCCTCAACAAAATGGGTCAGCTGAAAGAGAGATGAGTGTTGTTGAATCAGCCAGAGTTATGCATGTTACACTCTAAGGGTTTACTGCTCAAACTATGGACTGAAAGTATAAATACAGCAGTGTATCTCTTAAACTATGCAAGTCTTAGTCACAAGCACCTAAAGACTCCTCTGATGAATTGTGGCATGGAAAAAGGTCCAGAAAGATTGATTTAATTGAATTTGGAACAGTAGCTTATGTACATTTACCTAAAGAAAAAAGATGTAAGCTTGACAAAACTGCTGTCAAAGGACTTTTTGTTGGGTATGAGAAGCTTGTAAAAGGTTTCTAAATTTGGTTTCCAGATACGGACAAAATGCATATGGAGCATGATGTTAAATTTAATCATGAAGGAATTTTCAGTGCTTTGAAGGATCAAAGTAATGATTACTTGGCATATCCAAAAGAAAAGGCAGATTTAACTGAAGTCGTTCTTGGTAATATTTTACAAAATTATAGAAGTCAAATATTGAATGTAAATTAAGATTTGCTTCATGATTTAAATCAGGAGGAGTAAGATAATACTCTGGATTTAAATCAGGAGGAAGAGGAGAATCAAGATTTAATTCAAGGAGTTAATCAAGCTATGGAGAAAAGTCAAAATAAAGAACAAAAGGAGCCTATTCAAGAAGATAGAGAGTACATGTCAGAAAATATTATTAAAAACCTACAACGGCGTGCTTTAAAGAATAGGCAGTCAATTAAAAAACCTACAAAGTATCAAGATGAACATTAGCTATTTTTGGCAGGGAGGGAAGATGATGAGCCTGCAAGTTATCAAGAGGCCGTATCTAGCCCAAATGCAAATCAATTGAAAAAGGTTATGTATAAAGAATTAATTTCACTTTATAAAAAATGTACTGGACTATGGTTGAAGCCCATGATCCAGTTAAGCTAGTTAAAGACCATTAGATTTATAAAGTCAAATATAAACTAGATAGAAGTGTTGACAAGCTGAAGGCTGGATTTGTGTCCACGGGGTGTTGGCAACAGCATGGTATTAATTATGAGATCTTTATTCCAGTTGTAAAATTTGGTTCTGCGAGAATTATTTTGGCTATTGCTGCAGCAAAAAGAATGTATCTCAAGCAATTTGATATCAAGATAGCTTTTTTGAATGGTAAGCTAGAGAAGAACATTTTTATGCGACAGCCAGTAGGATATCAAGGACTTTTTAAAATTAGTTATGTTTCATCAAAGGAGCAACAGGCTGACTTGCTCACAAAGCCAATATCCAAGGATCAATATGTGTATTTGCGAGATTTGATGAATGTGAAATTAAAAACATTTTAATATTGAAAAAATTGACTTTTAATGATATTTAAAGTTTTAAGTGTTTTTGTGCAATTTTAATTATAATTTCAAAATTAGCTTTAAATTTAATAATTTGAAGGTATGTGCACAAATAGTGGGAGTGTTGTAATATACATTTGTAGTTGTATTTTGTGCACATATTTACGAGCGTATTATACGTTACGTACGCGTTTTTAAATTTTGTACTCTATAGCGCTGTATGTAACGGTCAGTCTGTTCTCGGTAGACGCTAGTCGCAGTAAAGTCGCGCTGGCTTTAACCCCTTTTGTATTTCCTTGCTTCTTATAATAACGCTAATTATACCTATCAATCCTTGCTTTTTATTTCTGTATACTCTGTGCAACAACTACTACACTGAGAGAAAATTTTTGTATAGTTTACAGAAAACTCGAGTAAAATTTACTTTTTCTGGCAAGTAAAGCATCTTATGTGAATTTTACTTATCAATAAAGATTTTAAAGTAAAAGCCACCAACCAAGTAAGTTTTACTTATCATAAAAAGTAAAACTTACTGGATTTTTGAGTGAAAATTATTGATTTATCAAGTAACTAGAAATAAGTAAATTATACTGTCTTCAATCAGTAATATATATTAAACTTTTTTCTCAGTGTACTATTACTACTACTATTACTATTATTACAATTATTATTATTTTTTTTTCATTTTTACGAGAGGAAAGCGGTACAACTATCCAGTCTGCTGACTTACTGCAGACTGCTAAGCGCCACTCCACAATTGTGTCACTCTCTGATATCGTCGGGGGTCCACACCCGGCGATGATGCTGGTCTCTTACCAGCTAAAAACCACAACCCTTGCAAGAAGTCACCGAACCAACCTGAAGCTGTTTAGCCCACTATGCTTCCAGTTGGATGGCGTGTCTCTGCCAATCCATGGCATCCACCTTATCTCGAACGTTTCTAACTTCTTGTCTTCAAGCCTTCTTCTTCGTGTCTTCTTACTTCTTACCGTTGTCTGGAGGCGGTCCTTGCGGCTTCAAGCGCATGCTTGAAGCATGGACACGCCCCGGATCCTGCTACGTGCTTAGCCCTACCTCCTTCAGCTGGTCGGCAAAGGAAGTATCGTGGGTCGTATTGACACTCCTTCAACTTGTGGTCGTCTCCACCTATAGCACAGCGAAGATCTATCTGATCCTTTACAATCTCTCTGTACATGGCCATAGTCAAGGCACCGGTGGCACCTCTTGACCATCACTCTGTCTCTAATGCGGCAGCTCAGAAAACCGACACAGATGTGCCCTAGGGCTTTCAGCTTGCCAGCACGATGTCTCGACTGGTTGCCGGGGATGTCAGCGCCTTGTTTAGGACCTCGGTGACTTCTTCTATGGTAGTTTCAGAGTCGAGGTCCACGATCTCCAGGCTGACCCTTTGATCTGGGACTCGAACCTCTCCCACACCTTGTACTTTCGTAGTACCGCTGCAAACGTGCTCGCATCTGCCTTCTTGTTCAGCTCGAGCAAGACGCCTCCCTTTCCCGTTTGTCGCGCGCACAGGACCTTCGTGCTACCTTCATCCGGTTTGATCTTCTGTCAAAGTCTCCCCAGGACGTCGGTAAAAATTGTATTTATTTATATTAAAAATTAATTAACAAAAACTGAATTGGATTATAATTTAGTAATGTTGTAATTTATAAATCTAACAATCTATAAATACGTGTTTGTTTTTGTATCTTAGTCGAACAAACTCACGATATAATTCAAAATAAAGCATTTAATTCAATTCGCTTAGTGCAAGTGTAATGGTGTTCTCATAATTGTAGTTTGTTTAAAATAACTTAGCTGATCTGAAATTAACTTACGTTCGTTTGTTATTAGATACCTTGCTGATAATGTTTACATTTCGAAACAATTTGTTATTTTTATTTATTTATTAATTAATATAAGGACTTTCAATCCCTTTAACTTTTAATTGCTACTTGAAACAGTGCATCATTACATGTACACAGTATCATAGTTTATTTACTGCCGGATTACAAATCAGACGGAAAACCGAACTTAGACTCCTCAAGTTGCGTTGAGTCAATCGTCAGATGCTAGTTTTCCAACCCAGCATTCCATTTTATACAACTGGCGCTCTTAGTCCGGAAGCCAGCGACAGTTTTTTGCAACCAATTTCCTTTCGGCTAATAATTGGTAAAACGATTAAGATAGTTGTGTTGTAAAGCCTGGCGCTCGTTAGCTGCGGCACCGATGGGGGGTCAGGTAATGGCAGCCGCCCACGCACGTAAAAAAAAATTTTCACTGATATCCTCTCAACTGAAATTTTATGAAATAGTTATTTACATAAAAACAAATAAAAAATCCAATCAGCTGAGGGTAGCATGGTGGATTATACGTCAGCTGCTCATATCAAAATGAAAAAAAAAATTTTTGCCGTGAAGGCTGATTTTTAAAAATTCATAACTCCGGTTCCTTTCAAGCTACAAACAACTTTTTTTTTAGTTTTGAAGGTAAAAAACTGAATTTTAAGAAAAAATTAGTTTTAAAAAAATGTATAAACAATTTCATATTGTTATAAACAAATTAAATTTTGAAATCAATTTTTTGCAAGGATACCCATCACTTAGCATTTTTTAAATATGACCATTGTGTTCTACGTCCAATTTTACATCGAAAAAGCTATTTTTATCGGTAGAGAAACGATTATTAACGTAGAAGGGGGCTATTTTAAACACAGGGGCTACTTTACAAACCACGTTTTTTCAACTTTTAAGAGTTTTAGCTGTAACATTGAACATTTTTTCCTTTTGTTTTTTTGATATTTGGTTTTTTGATATTCAGAGGAAGACTAATATTTATTTATTTTTTTATTTTTTAACCTTTTTGTGTTCGTTTCTAAGCATTTGAAATTAACCAAACCATTGCGAAAAATTTTAAACTACCGCAACTTTGCTGGCAAAAATCGATATTTGATGCTTTATGGAATATTATTTTTTAGTCAATTTGGACATTTCTTCCGAATCGAATGCTGCAAACCGCAAGTTTAAAAGAGATACTGTGAACACTTTTTTATTGTTTAACATTCCTCGTTATTAAAGCTAATTTTAAGCACTTCAATTTCTTTTTACCGTCTTTTTACCTCTTTTAGAAAAAAAACTATGGGTAAAACAATATGAAAATACAAATTAATTAATATGAATTTTTTATGTTTTTTTATATTATTTCACCTATAGTTTTTTTTTTCTAAAGCAGATAAGAAGACGGTTTGAAAAAGAAATTAAAGTGCTTAAAATTAGCTTTAATTTGGTTTTTTAAGCGATCAAAAAGAATGCTTAGTACCAAAGTACAGGGCTAAAAAGTATGAGTTAACTAGGAATGTAATAAAAAAGTGTTCACAGTAGCCCTTTTATAGAAAAACGTGAATAAAAAGCTTCGTATTGCATCTAGAAACTTGCGATTTGCGGCATTCGATTCGAAAGAAATGTCCAAATTGACTAAAAAAATAATATTCCATGAAGCATCAAATATTGATTTTTGCCAGCAAACTTGCAGTAGTTTAAAATTTTTCGCAATGGTTTGGTTAATTTCAAATGCTCAGAAAAAAACAAAAAAAGGTTAAAAAAAAATGTTAGTCTTCTTCTGAGTATCAACAAACCAACTATCAAAAAACAAAAGGAAAAAATGTTTAACGTTACAGCTAAAACTCTTAAAAGTTGAAAAAACGTGGTTTTTAAAGTAGCCCCTGTGTTTAAAATAGCCGCTTTCTACGTTAATAATCGTTTCTCTATTGATAAAAATAGCTTCTTCGATGTAAAATTGGACGTAGAACACAATGATCATACTTAAAAAATGCTAAGTGGTGGGTATCATTGTAAAAAATTAATTTCAAAATTTAATTAGTTTGTAACAATATGAAATCGTTTTCAATTCGTCGAACATTTTTTTAAAACTATTTTTTTTTCTTAAAATTCAGTTTTTCACCTTCAAAACTAAAAAAAAGTTGATCGTAGCTTGAAAGGAACCGGAGTTATGAATTTTTGAAAATCAGCCTTTACGGCAAAAATTTTTTTCATTGTGTATGAGCAACTGACGTATAATCCACCATGCTACCCTCAGCTGACTTGATTTTTTTTTTAATTTGTTATTATGTAAATAACTATTTCACAAAATTTTAGTTGAGAGGATATAAGTGAAATTTTTTTTTTTACGTAAGTGGGCGGCTGCCATTACCTGACCCCCCATCAGTGCCGCAACTAACGAGCGCCAGGCTTTAAAACACAACTATCTTAATCGTTTTACCAATTATCAGCCAAGAAGAAATAACTGACAAAAATCGGTCGCTGGCTCCCGGACTATCTAATCACTGATCCACTTATGACGTTTAGTCCAATCAATCTACGAAAATCCAATGTTAATTTCCCAATAATTGTTAGTAGCAAAAAAAAAAAAAAAAATATGGTCGTATAGAAAAAAGGAAAAGAAAAAAGATAGCGTTTTTGTTATTAAAAATTTCTATGGCGAAGTTAACCTAAAAAATTCATAAAAGTCAAAATAACAGTTTTTTTTAAATAAAAAAAAAAGTTGTGCTCCGATCAGAAGAAATCAAATGAGAAAGTTGTAGGTATTGGAATTATCTTTCAATTGATATCTATTATGTATGGGTTTGATTTACAAATAACCAAGATAATTTTAAAAACCGCTGCTAACTGCATTAGCAGAATGCTTTCTCAAAGAATTTCGAAAAAAAAAATCAATTATTTTTAAAATTTTAATATATTATTTCTTTAAGAAAGAAGAAATCTAAAATCAATATGATGAATTAAAATATTTAACATTTTTAATTTG
>JAPYZE010008341.1:0-11701 GCA_030522805.1 Leptomastidea abnormis
ACAAAGTAATATGCTCGGATGATATTGACAGAGTCGGCTATAGATTTTTCGTCTTTATTCTTCTTTTACTTTTACAATTTTTATTAGTCAATTAACACCGTTACGATAAAATATTAATATCACTCAAATTGAAAATAAAAATTTTAAGATTATTGATTTAGTTTTTCACGCGAATTGATGGTAGGATTCAAGAAAATTGATTAAAATAATTTCTTTCCGTTTCATTGACACATAAAAATCAGTAATAAAATTTCATTTTTATCACTTAATATAGATTAAAAACTTATTTCCACTTAATCATAAAAATTATAATACTACTTAAAGCTTAACGTAATTACAGTAATATCCAGCTGTATTACACGAAATTACAATGACACGCCTTGAAATCTAAGACAGGGCACACTGATCAATATATAACATATAAAATACACCCCAAAAGCTTTTTTTCCCCTCGCTCGATTCTACGTCAATCACGTACATTTTCACGTATAAATTAACCGTAAGTCTTACATCTCGCGTAGCTTAAGTATATACGTTCACATATATATAGTTATACCGGAAACCATCAGGTGCGTATTGTATGTGCGTACGAGTGTGTCCAGATAAGCCGGAAGACACGAATCGATCGTAAAATCCTATATACTAGGCGTCCGAAAAAATCCGGGTTGTAAATTATCGAATTCGGTAGAAGCTGGTGTTAAAATTCTGGTTGGGTATAAAAGGTGGTGAAAAAAAGTAAAGAGAGTGTATGGGCAGAGGATTCGTTTGAAGCTCTTTGTTAAAAAAAAAAAAAAAATGTGTTATGATTTATTTTTTTTTTGCGTTCTATTTCGAATTATGAGCTTTACATTTTAAGAAAAAAATTTTTTTTTTAATCAAGATATATTTACCAAAATGCAGCATAATAAACATCTTATAAAAAAGTCTTTCCTAATCTATTAACAAAATACGCGTCAAAAAATAATCAATGATGCAGTTTATTCAAGATCAATCTCTATACCTCCTGCTTTCTTACCTAATGCCAAGGTAGTAGTATCACTGATTCCAAGCGATAATAAAAAGGTCGGAAGTTCGTGTGATAAGCTTTATCGATAACCCTTAAAGTCACACATACACACACACATACTACACGTGAGCAGTACACCTGTAGTTGACGTATACCTATAGTATATAAAAGTCGGTAGATAATGACTCGACACCTTTTTTTTACATATACATCAAGAAGCGTAGTGTCCGATAATGGACAGTAGCTTTACTATACCAACCGATAACAAAAGCTTCTCTATTAAAAAAAAAAGGTGTATAAAACGATCAGAGACACCAGCTACAAGGATGATTTATTCCGAGGATTTTGTTAATCCTATATTGAGAATAGGTTCTTGTCTGATAACGTAACTACCATACCCTTTTCTCTTGTCACTCAAGAATAACAGTTTTTTTTCAACATCTTTCTTGTACTTGTTAAAACACAAATACCTAACCTTCAGATTAACTTTATCACATATTAAAATTCATTAATCAAAATAACGATTAATTAAAATTTATATTACAGCATAATAGATACTCTCTATCTCGACATTTTGCTCGTTATCGCATATCTCTCCGTATAGTCCCTAAAACTTTAAAGCAACGTGCGTGCGTTTAGAAACTAAAGTATACCAGCTAACCATCATAAACAAGCCCTCAGTCGTATATTCCTGAAAATTTTCGTACCTATACATGTACATGCAGAAGTCGGTTGGTATAAAGTTCATGTACACCACGTACAGACATGTTATGTGTACCCATATAAAGGTATATGCATTAATTCCCGAGCTTTAATCTTATACCGCGAATAGGTTGAGAGAAGCAAAATCCAATCTGCTAATTACTTGATAATGGAAATTGGTTGCAGCAGCAGCAGCCAGCTGGCTTTAGGTGCATGTAGATATTTTGTAAGTGTGCAGGATTAGTTTGGGTAGTAAGGTTGAAGCTAAAGTCTTTGAAGGATTTGAAGGGTTGGAAATTTTGAAGTGAGAGGCTAGGAAGGATGCATTTTGGATCAGGTTTGATATTTGATGAGATGGATTGAAGTAGTTGCTAGAAATTTGGATAAAAATAAGATGAAATTGATTTTTTTTTTTTTTATTAATTTAACGCGTGAAATTTAATTTTCTTAAAAGTAACAATGGGATGAAATAAACGAAAGTTTTGATTTGATTGTTAACCTGAGTGACGTGTTATTAGTTCAACAAATATACTGACAATAATATGCGATTAGTGTAATTAAAGTGAATGATATGTAATTACTCATATGAATTAAAGTGGATGTGAATAAACTACGATGCGAGCTACGATGTGTAAAGGTTTAAATGAAAGCTGACGTGAAAAATCTGACGGGGAATTAAAGTTTCTGCTGAGTTATTGCATGGTATATAACATTTACAAATAGACAAGATAAAAGGAACACTTTTAATCTTGGACGAGTGCTGCGATGGTTCTTGGTATAATTTAAAAGTTTCTTTTTAAAAGCTGGATGCTTCGATGTGGAATTAAAGTAAAACGCATTTTTTTTATGGCTCTAGCATTTTTCTGAGAATCAAAGATTTTATTTTGATTTCAAAGTGGCTTTGATTAAAAGGGTGAATTCATGGAATTGCAAAAATTGTTTGTATACAATGCTAAATTAAAAGGTTTAGTTGAGAATAAAAATAAACTATTCTAATTACTGTCGAATATATTATGAAAAGCTTGTAGGTATGATGTTTTTATTATATCATGTTTACAAGTTTATTTTAAAAGCTTCAATGTCACCTTTAAAAAAAAAGAAATATGTAGCTAACACTATATTAAAGGATAATAGAATTTTAAAAAATTTTTTTATAAAAGTTAACAAGAATTTACCAAGCAAAACCGCTTTTTACTTTGAAAATTTCATCAGAACTTTTTAATCCGGACAGTGAGAAAATTAGCGTGACAAAAAAAATTCTAGTAAGCTGAACAAAAGAACAAAGACAAAAAAAAAAGGAATTTAAGAGTAGTGAAAAACTTGGAAAAGTTTTTTGAGAAAAAAAGGTAAAGTAAAATTTGAGTTTCTTTCAAAATGACCAAACAAATCCTTGACTCTGTAAAAGAGTAAAAAAAGAGAGATGAAAAACGAGATAAGGATCAAAACATAAAAAAATCCAAGCTAGCTGCAACCAAAAGCAGCCAGCCAAAGTAATTAGCTCATGCGCATCTCACTCTTTCTATATTACCCATCGCTAGCAGAACATCTCCTCTACACTCATTGTCTCCTTTCCTCCTCCCTAAAAGTTGGAAAAAGCAAATATCGATCGACTGAATTCGCATCTCTATAGGAAAAGCTCAAATGACTACTACTGCCACAGCAGCAGCAGAGCAAATTCTCGTTTCGAAGTGAATTTAATCGAGTTGCGAAACTACTATACCCCCTCACTTTTTCTAACCGTGTCTAACGTGAAAAATGAATGTCAGTTCATACGACGATTCTTTTTTTTTCTCGATAATAACTTTTGACCAAACGTTTTGGCGCGTATGAGAACTGTGAGCTGAATCTACGATAAGCTCACGTTCACATAAAAATTTTAAAAGTTTACGACTTACGCGACCTACTCGCGTACAGTTTATGTTTGTTTCAAATAGTAATAAAATTATATTTTTTTTTATTCTTTTATAAGTGTATAATACAATATCCTATATTATAGGTATATTTGTTTTAAGAATAAAAATAAAGTTTAGTTTATTGTCTTTTAAAATTTAGTTAAGTTCTTATTAGTTGCTACCAACGAAAAAGAAAAAAATAGTAAATAAGACAAATTTTTGAAATTTAATAATCTACAATAAAATACGATTGAGATTTAGCCTTGAATCGTCAAAAACATATATATCATCGCAAACATAAGTAAGAATGTTGCGGAACAGAGTATTGTAAACTGTGACGACTGAAAAACAGACTGGAGGGATTTGCTAGAGTTGGTGAACTAAAAATTTAAAGTCACGCCAGTCAAAAAGTCCAAATGTGACGGGCTAACAGTACTAAACCGAGTCTATGAAAATTTTATAAGCTACGCGGGAGCTGACTATTTCCTGTGGTATTTGTGTATATGTGTGTGTGTGATTCTGAAAATGGGTTTCGTGCGAGAACTAATACAATATTACCAGAGTTGAACGAGAAAGAAATAGGACAGAGGGTTGAAATGAATACAATAGAAATAATGGATAGCATTTTAAAAGTGCATTGATGCAATGGACTTGTATATATATATATATATATATATATATATATATATATATATATATTATTTTTTTTTATTCTTTCTTAATAAAATTTGTAGGTTTAATGTGAAAGAGTTTGATTAAAAATGAATTATTTTATTCTGGAGTAATATATTATTTAAAAATTTTGTATTTTACTGTTTGACAAGACGTTAAAAATAAAGTTTTTATTTAGGATATTGTACTGTAGGTTTATGCCGATGAAATAATATCAAGAGATGATTAACTACATTGATTTTCTCTTTCCCCCATGAGAAAGGTAATTATTATTTTACCCATGGACATATCATATTTCACCCTAGTATTAATATCGATTTTACCCCTTTTCCGACCCCCAAAATGCTACTATGTATTAAATAGTAAAAAAAAAAAATTAATCAATTTTATAAATAAAAAAACAAATTTAAAAAAAAAAAAATAAACAACAAAATTTTTTAACAGTAAAAATTTAAAGTCAAAACAAAAAGAACAGAACACGTAGCAGTAGAAAAAGCCGATTCGAGTCAGACAGTATGCTTGAGTAAGGAAAACGTGTGTCGTGAAACCCGCTTGCACGTAAGACACCGCTCGACTTTCTCCCCCCCCCCCCCATGTATATAGTTTCCGTTCTTTAATATGTCATAAGGCTCGATTCCTGGCCTGCACGTCTCGCGTAAGTTTATTTACCAGCAAGTATATACTTACGACTCTGCCCCTTAGGCTATGTATGACTGATTTAACTGTTTCTTAGAATTTAACGTATAGCGACTGAAGCATTTTATTGTATTTTGTTGGGAGAATGTGTGGTTGATGAAAGAAATGATTTAAATTGATTTTTTTTTTAATTGCTGTCTTTGTATACAAATTGTAAAAGGATTGAAAAGCCCGTACATTGATTAATAAATAAATAAATAAATAAATAAATTGCTTATTGCATTTAAATGCATTTACGTAATTGATAGTAAAATAATACATTGACCTTTTTTTTTTAATGACAGTTCTTGTAATAGATGAACTCACATCTAATGTAATATAAAGATATAAAGTGGTCTATTAAAAAATAGCAAACAAAGCCTGCTAATTATAGAGCCGAGAACTTTTATACTTTATTTTTTCTAGAACTCGGTGAAAAGAAAAAAAAAAGTAAAGAATCGAACAATTGTAGAAATCGGATAAAACTATATACATACACATCGCGTGAACAGATGTAAAAATGATTTTCAGTTTTAAAAAATTCATGTCACCATTGGAAATTTTTTTTAATTCTTTATTTTACTTGTGTTTATTGAACTAACACAATATGTTGGCTAGCTGCATATATAGGAACAATTCACTTTGATAATATGGTATCGTTTGACGGTCGATAACTAACTGCTATTCTCCATCCTATTCCTTTATACCTGCGACTAGTTTGAATTTACATTTAAACATGTAGTATGTGTATATAGCAATGCTTATAATTAAGCTTGAAAATAGGATATTTTCCAAGAAAATAATGTAAAATTTAATTTAACGTCAAATATCGTATTTTGAAAGTTCTAGCTTTCCTACTAATTTGACAAGTTGATTCGTGAATATCGACATCAGAATAATGACGTTCAAAATAATGAGCTTCACTATCGTACTTTTCCATAAAAAACAGATACACAATAGATGCAATTTCGTATATCGATTCATCAACGTAAATGCAACCAACAAAAATAAAAATTAAAAAAAAACTAAAAAATCTTTTTCCGCCCACCTCAGCAGAAACGTCAGCAACGTTTTTCTCCCATAAAATTCAAACGTACCAAGCGTCACGACAGCATTTCTACTATACCTCTCTCTTCCTCAAAAAAAAGAAAAAAAATGCCAAAAAAGTCAAGCCTCAATTCGGACCTACATCAGCATCAGAGCAATACACCACCAACAGTAGTAGCAGCAGCAGCAGTCACCGTTAATCTCAGACCGACGCAAACACGAAGCTCACGCACGATGAGAAAAAAAGAAACCAAGGGAACGAGTGAGAGATAAAGAGAAAGAGACGAGGAGAGAGGAGGGAAAAAGCTTGGTAGCAGAGAGAAAAGAGAAAAGCTTGGCGCGGCGCGTGGTTGAATGCGCGGAAGCGCAGCAGTAGTAGCAGCGAACGAAAAGCGCTTGCGAGTAAAACCCCGGCTGCTATATACCACCCTCATCCTCTTCTCGTTTCCACACACACACACACACACACACACACACACACACACACACACACACACACACACACACACACACACACACACACACACACACCAACACCCATACGAAGCCAACCCTCAGTCGACAGATCAATACGCGCAACCAGGCCAGACTCACTAACTCTATCTTTCTCTCTCTCTTTCTCTCTATATATTATACTACTCTCCCTTTTTCGCGAGCGAGTGAGTATGCGCGCGCGTTGCAACCCCTGAGTGAAAGAGAGAGAGAGGCCGTTAAGGCGACGCCGGTGTAGACGCCGACTACTACTACTACTACTGCTGCTGCTGCTGGTGGTGGTGGTGGTAGTGTTAGGGGTTGAGCAGAGAAGCAGGAGAGTGAGTGAGAGGAGAAGAGGTGGGAAAAGCTCTCGACTGAGAAAGAGGTAGGGAGAGGAATAAGGGACAGCGGTCGTTCGCCCTAGAGTATAACACTAGCTCGTGCGCGCATCCGTCGCTTCACTTTTTCTCTCGTTTTTTTTCTTTTTCTTCTTTTTCTTTTTATCCGCGAGCGAGCGAGCTTTTTCCTCGAGCTTTTTTTTCGCTCTTCTATTTCTTGGTAAAGGCTAAGCGTATGCGCGAGAGCTGCTGTTGAGTAGAGAAGAGGAGGAGGGGTAGGTGGTAACGTAGGCTCGACATACTTGCAGAGGATTAGTTGCAAGTTTGATTGGAATGAGGTGGTTTGAGACCTATTATACCTATATGTTGTATGTTTTTCTATAAGAGCTTGCGAGATGTATTAATTACATGTAAAGGTATACGTGTAAAAAAAGCTTGATTATTAAGTAATCTTGAAAATAATAAAAAAAAAATTGTTTCTTTAAATTTGGTAGATTGATATATAAAATATGTAAAGAGACTGCAAAACTATACTTTATAAATACACTTCTAAATAACTTTTTGCGATATAAGAGTAATAATGTATATATAAAATTTAATTTGCCGGAAGACACACACACACATAAAAGTATAGTAGAAAACATACAATAAAGTATAACACACTTTTACACAGGTATAATATACATAAATCAGTAACGAAAGTAGTACATCGCGACAGCAATAACAATTTTTACACAAAAGATATACTTCCTTCCTCTCTACAACATATCTCTTTCTTTCTTGCTTGAATGTACCACGTCTAGCTAGAGAAAAACATTCTTTTTTTTTCTGCGTACAGAATATACGATCTACTTTACACAGCAACGATCGTAGCTTGCACTCGTCCATCTACAGCAAGACGAAAAAAAAAAAGGAAAAAAAGAGCGAAATGTGCTTTTCGATGGCAGATATCTGTTCCCTCTTCTTTAAGACTTTCCTTTCCTCCCATCTATCTTTCTACCCTTACGATGTTCTATTTCCTGTACAGTTCAGTTGTTGTCTATAGCTACGTGTCTAGCGAATTACCAGATATCTTGAGGGGATAACTGAAGATATGAGAAGGGATATATATATATATTTGTGTGTATGTGTGTATTTTGTTGCTCTAGGAGCTTTCTACACTTGATGAATTCTATGAGACAGCGAGAGAGAGAGAAGAGAGGAGAGGAAATTTTGTTTACATTCCAAGTCTAGCTTTCCGATGGTAAATTTACTCGAGTTGAGTGTAACTTTGAATTTGATTCTATTAGCCTTGATTACATAACTTTGTAAATATGAATTTATATGATGATGCTGCTTGATATGTGTAAGGAGAATGGCTATATGTTAATTTTAAGTGTTTTTTTTTTTTTTACTTATTTATAAAGAATTGAGATATGGTTGGAAATTTGGAGATTTTAAAAATTTTATCTAAATAACTTTGGAATTGATGATGAATTTAATATGATTTAAAATGGTTATACCTGTGATACCAACGTTTTAAAAATCTAATAAAATAACTGTCGTTTTATGCAATGACTAAGACAGGCACATGGATATAGGTATATATGCATTCAGGATGCTTAAATTGAAAACGTCAAGTTCCTGTCGCGTCAATGCGGTACAAGAGAGGAAAGAGAAAAAAAAGAAATTTTCTCTCGTTTTGACGTCACGAAAAAAGACAGAAAAAAATATGATAAAATAAAAAAAAAAATAAAAAAAAATTGTCCTCGACTTTTAACGATTGTAACTCTCTGTCTAATTAAGGAAATGAGAGAAGTCGACAAATATTTAATTAAAATCGCTAGACTTTTATCTTTTTTTTGAAGAATGAAAAAGTTACCTAATTATCTCGTTTAATTTACTTTCATATTAATGACTGCCTGAAATATACTTTTTACTCGTTATCTATAAATATTCTCTAACAAATCTTAAATAATAAAAAATTCAGCTTTTATTTTATCGATCATATCTCCCATAAATCATCCCCATAACTATACCTTTCATATTATAATAACCCAAATATATATAACTCATTCAAACCCCAAAACAATCTAACCACATAAATAATCGCTATATTGAAACATCCGCATATAACAATTGGCCATCAAAACGATTAATCACAAAAGAAATAGTGCAATCGTGATATAATCAGTCCCACGTAAATTAACCAAGAAGAAACCGATAGTAAAACGAAGTCACGATTCTCAAGGGAACGTGCGTATCCTAACTAATGCGATAACGCACGAGTGCTTTGTAAAAAATAAAGTAGAGAAGGTAAAAAGTTATAAGAGTAATTTTTTTTCAATTCCAATTAATTTTCAGTTATTGCTAGATTTGATCTGATAAAATACTCGTTTAAATATTTTACAATTGTTTTACTTATGTTCTTGTTAGATAAATAGAATGATACTCTTAAAAACTAACGTTCTGGAATAAACGAATACATGAAATTGAGTCAGGTGAGGGCAGGATAGCATCATTAAATAAAATGGAACATTAGCTCTACTTTTAATTTTTTTTTTTAATGTTACTACTTCGTTATTTGCTTCGTGACTCGTAGACACTAATGAGAGTACCGCGAAAATGTCATCGCGACATGGATAACTATTTAACGAATTTAAGTTTTACAGGCGAGTTTAAAGACTAGTAGGATTTAGGATAAGTGAAAAAACTCGGGATTTTGTCAGCCAAAGCTTGAAGATCCTTAAAGAAGCTGTTTTTTAATAATTCTGTAAGATTATGAATATGCTCGAGAAGTGAATAGAGCTTTTAAATTTTACTTAGTAATAATGAACTTTTTTTTTAATTTATGACGTAAGATATTAATATACTATAATAATTATACCTACAATTTGAAGCTTTAGTCATAAATTAGATGGGGAATTAGGCTAAACGTGATTCGTTTAAAATTTTTAAAGAGCTTACATTAATAATTGCGATAATTGGGTTATCGAAAGCTGTCTTTGATCTATTAAAGCTCGTCTGTCTTTACATAATAATGTCCACGAAATACCGATGGAATTATCGTTTTAATTTATAATGTGTAAGACCGAAATTGAAGTCCGATTAAGAAGCGAGTGCCAATAGTAAATATTAATTTTTTGGTAATCAGAGATTTGAGCTTTTATACAATTACAGTGTCTCGAATTTGTAATATTTAGAACTAAGGCATTTACCGATTATTAATTGCATAAAATAGCTCTAAAACGAGCTCGAATAAATAAAAAGTCACTTTACATTCTACGCACGTATTCCGTATTAATTTCAATAAAATTATTATATTAAAACCAGAAATTGCGAAGTCATAGCTTGACCCAAGGTAGCTTGTAATAAAAATTTTCACGACTTCTTTTTCACGCCATCCGTGCTCTCTTCGAAATTTAAAAAAAAGTAATTTGTACGTCAAAGAGGAATTTTAAGAAGAATAAAAACGATCAAACTAAGCTGATATTTAAACGAATATAACAATATTCAAAATTGTACAACGAGTAAATAAATAAATAAAAATTGTAAAAATCGTTTCTCCTTTTTTTTTGCGTGTATATTATGAGTTAGTAAGACTAGCTCGTAAAAATGGCAAGAGTAAAAAATTTCGGACAGTAAAAAAAAAAAAATTGGTAGCACTAGGTTTGTATGACCGAGAAGCATTTAGACGCTCGTAAAACTTGGAAACGTACTAACTTCCTTAACCCCTAGTGCCTTACAAATAGAACATTTTTTTAACAATTTTTTCAAGCTCCAACTGCTACAAATATAAAGTACAAGGGTCTACTAAAATTTTCGTATATTTTAGGCGAATTCATTAGTGTATGCAAATACGGCATATAAGTTAAGAATTATTAAGTATACATATTTTACTGTACTATCAAATAGGAATAATAATGATAATAAAATTATTATTTCTAAAATAAATTAAACATTTTGATAAAACGTAATATGTTTTATAGCATTCTCAATTACATTTCTAAAACGCGTCTTACCAGATCCTGCCTGTTACTAATTACGACAATCGCAATCTAAAGAATACAAATAACAATAAAAGACTTAATAACTATTATTTAATTACTCAAAATACAAAACGAGTGCGTTGATACAAACAAGAGAAAGAATAAGAAATGCTAAAAAATAAAGAAAGTTCAATTACGATTTGCTGGTATTCAATCTGTCTATAAGTATACATTCAGTCCGGTGTGCAATTAGCGCCACGTCGTCGCAAAGACGCGAGCACATCGATCGCTATCAGCAGTCATTACGTGCATTGCAAATGGCAATAGAGAAAGATGTAATGAAATAAAGTATGCGATTCCGCAGCCCCTTTCAATGATTTTAAGTCACAGTTACATCGATTGCGATGGAAATATGGTAAGAGGTAAGAGAGGGGTGAAAAAAAAAGATCGAGATAGAGTCATATGTATGCGTGTGCGCGCACGCTTACTCGCGAGAAGGAGTATATTATACTAACTTTACCATTACACCCCCTCCCCTTACAATCACTCATCCATATATGTATGTAGGTATATGTTCTGGTTGGATCGACACTATACACTCTGCTCTGACTTGCTGCCAGTAGTTCTCGTGTTTATTTCCGGAATTATTGATCGGTGCTTACTTTATTTTGAACTTTGCGCTCTCAATTTTCTTGCTGTATTTGTGTGTATGTATGTAGGTATGTGACTGGAATTTAATTTTCTTTACTTTGTTATATGCTTGGCTTTTAAATTGAAATATGTGTGTGCGTGTGTGTATAGTAATTTAAATAAAAGTTTTTTTATACTAGTTTGAAATAGTACATTTTTGACCTGGTGCGGGAGGTGGATTGTGCCTCACCCGGAGGTTGTTCGGCCGAGCGAAGCGAGGCAGAACATCGGGTGAGG
>JAPYZE010008342.1:0-11456 GCA_030522805.1 Leptomastidea abnormis
GAAAAAGTACTTTTTCGCACTAGTGCGAAAAAGTAGTATTTTACACACCCAAAACGGTGCGTAAAATTGAATTTTACGCACGGAATTACAAAAAAAAAAATTTTATGAATCATTTGTTGTCTTTAGCGTTTCAAAATTTTTAAAATCGCAGAAATCTCTAAAAATTTAAAACAATTAATTTAATAAATCAAAAAACAAATAAAAATAATTAAATAAATGTTGAATTAATGAAATATGCGAAAAAAGATAATCTCTTTTTTAAATTTTAACATTTTTCTTCTTTACTGTATTAGATAAAAAAAAATTTCTCTTGGTAAATCATAAACTTGGATTTTTCAAGAAGCCACTATATATAACTGAATTAATAGAAAGTCATTGATTTCCAAAGAATAGTCAGTGAAATTAGTAAATTTCTATTGATTCGGCTTAAAATATTTTTTAAGCCAAAAAATTAATATTTGTAACTTTTGTAGAGTACTCTTCGTAGTTCAACCCCGTGACCTTTTCAAATTATGATAAATACCTACAGTCGTCTTAATCGATGTACAACACAAGTCACAAATTTCAATATTTTGACTTGAAAAAAAAAAATTTAAAAAGACTTCTTTTCAAAATTTATCTCATTGATTTAATAATAGGGAAAAAAAAAACTGCTGAAAATAAATCACGTAGTTGAGCCCCATCCTGCTCTGTATACCTATAATGTACAGAAGATAACGTACGTTGGAACAGCAAAGGGCTTACACAATCTTGATGTAAGCGAGCACTTATTCAAAGTCGCTTTGCAAACAATCGAGTCTTACTTGTCAGACGCGCACTCCACCTTTTATTAACCTCCTTCTCCTACTCTTCCTACCCCGGCCCATACCTTCATACATTCATAATAGTATAACTTTACATACATACATGTGGTATCCACTGCTTGTACTTTTCAAGATTTATCTTGAGAGGAATAGAGAGAGGGAGACAGCAAGAGGAGAAGGAGGAAGCGGGAAGGCCTCCTGCAGTTGGAAAAGTGCGCTTCTCGCAAGAGACAGAGAAAAAGAGGAGGATAGAGACAGGTGCATCTGCAAAATTATTTATCCGTACGAAAAATGCTAATGACATTTAATTGCTTTTTAAATAAAATTTTTAACACTTTATGCAATGTCCAATCGTACTTTTTACGATCACGGAAACGTCGGACTGTTTACTTTTAAAATACAGAAATATTTTATACAAAACTTAAATAATTTAACCAGAAGTTGAATTGGGGCCTCTCCCTCTCTCTCACTCTCTCTCTCTCTCTCTCTTTTTCTCTCTCTCTCTCTCTCTCATTACGCGAGAGTGGAATAACGTTAATTAACGATATTTGTCTTCTCCTTTCGTCTGACGGCAAACGAAATAAAAAAAAAGGAGCAGAACCGTAACTTTTTGTACATAAGTCTACCGTTTTACTGATACAATTGTGAAATAACTATTGTTAACAAATAGGCGAGTAAATAATATTGTTGTACTATAATATGCCACTGTATTATACTTTCTACCAAAAAATTAATTTATCAAATACTAATCACCCATTAAAGTTTAAAATTTTAAAAAATCCTCTAAAATAAAAACACTACAATTGGTACAAATTTCAAATTAAAATATAATAATTTAATCGAGTCATTGTAGCATATTAAAAAAGAATATTTTGTAGAAGACTTATAGCCAGTACACCCTTAAATCGTAAAAAACCTCAATTTTTTGGGAGGGGGAAGGGAGTTGAAACAATTTAAAAAAATGAGTTCTGAAAAAAAATAATAGACTTTAACTTCTCAGATCATAAAAAACATATTTAACACATATTACGAAGAAATTATCCCAGCATGATTTTAAAGCTTCTTCTATGTGGAAGCAGAAAGAGCAAGAGATAAGAGAGAAGGAGAGAGATTGAAGTTGAGATTGCTGTATGGCAAGTGCAATTTTATTTGAAGTGAGTTTTAATGACGTAACGAGCCCCTCTGAATGCGTGGGCACATCATTTATTGAAAAGTCGAGAGTTACGGACGCGTGCGTCTTATTGTAAAGAAAGAGAGAGGGAGAGAGAGAGAGAGAGCGTGGGCAGAAAAGTGTCGAGTGTATAAGGGAATATAATAGAATAAGTCGCGCGTGCATGCGCACTTTTGACAAATGAGACAGGTGATTACGCTTATATATATGCATATACACACACGATTATATTAACGCGATGAGAGAGAGAGAGAGAGAGAGAGAGAGATAGGTTTGAAAATATACAAGCACTCACGACAACGATCACATTTCTTCCCGCAGCCAGCGCCTCGTTTTATTCAATTCCGCAAATCTTATGAGATGACAGACATACTCGCTCGTATACTCACATCCTCGAGACATTTTGCTGTGTATACATTACGGTCTTTTATAACTATACTCTCCCACCTCACCCACTCTCCCTCTCTCTCTCTCTCTCTCTCGCATACTCTTTTGCGGGGAGCTTTTGAAAATTCCATAATAACTATAGACACTCTGTAACAGCTGTCAGCTTTAAAGTCATACTATATCAAAGCTATGGTCTTTTCATTTGTGATATTTTTTCAGACATCGTTATTATTTCCACTTGAGTTGTACAATTATCAAACACTTTTTAATAATTGTGTGCCAAACGACCACTTAATCGGATAACTTATTGAATTGTACGAGAGAAAATATATAGAAATTATTGTGTACCGACAGTCTGAAATTATTGATTTTTATGAGTGTCGACGTACTTTAAAAAAATAATAATCACAAATTTTAAATATTTTTAATATTTTTAGTTTTTTTTTTCAATTCATTATTTTTATCTAATTTTCTACAGTCTCTGTAACCACATCACCACATGTATATTCATTAACCTCAATAATATTTAAACATTTGAAAAATACTCGTCATAGCGAAGTACGCGGAAAAAACTGAGCTTTGTATCTAAAAGCTATAGTAAGGAATTCTCACCATCAAATAAGCGTAATACATAATACAAAGCTCCTAGCTTGTTCAGGGATATCACGCCTAAGCTCATCAGGTGTTCTATCAAGTATACTTTTTGTCGATGTGAGAGATACGGGAGATATAAAAGGAAAATACGTCTAATGCTCAGGGAGACAAAAAGTTCCCTTAAACCTCACACGTCTGAACGTTTAAGCTGACGTATTATTTATGGAAAACTTGAGCTTCCTTAATTTTTGCGTATGTAGTATCTTGTAAATTAATTGCTTAAATTCACAAGACCCTATGTCAATTTCGAAGCGTTATAGAAATAGACGAAACCCAATTATAATTCCCGAAAAAATAATTTGTATCTTTAAATTTCATTTTTGTATTCGCAGTTGATGGAATAATACATATTTTTTGTATTTTATTCAAATACGACTTTGTTTCAATTAATTTTTCACGAAAAAGTTGTGAAACCCTTCTAGAAGGCAGCCCATTTTTTTAAATCATATCTACATGTATATACCTACGTATATAAAACATGCAGCAAGCAATGCAAAAAAGCGTCTTATCAAAATTGTGATATACATACACACACAGAAACTGGCAAAGCTGCAGAGCTGTCTTCGCGATCGAGTATAATAGAAAATATTATATCGCGTGCTCAAAGCTATTACTTCTCCGGCCAATAATATGTTTTAGCTTCCTTAAGTTGCTTGCTCGATCATAATATCTGCCTACTCGATATTCAATAATCGAACATATACATGGAAGTGGTGATCAATGAGATCGACCTCTTTCTCACTTGGACAGCTGCGAGTGCCTACCTATAAATGCAAGCAAACCTTTTTTTTTCGTTTTTGTAACAGACTTTTACCATACTACTTCCATTGAACTATAGTTCTTTAAGATAAGAGTCTTTATGTATATTCCATCGCAATGTGTCAGCAGCCTTAAATGCGCGCGTCTATCGCTGAGTATGTACGATCTGCAGTTTTAAATAAACATTTGCGCAACATTAAAATTTATCTTTGATGAATAAATATTTAAGGAAAATTTAGCTAGCGTACTATTTATTTTATAAGAATTTCATCAATTTATCATATATACTTTAATCATCACAAAAAATTGTTCTCATCAATTGAGTTAAACATGTTCAGTATGATGTAAGAAGTCAGAAATTATTTTTTTGAAAATTTTTTTTTGTCTATCCATTTTTTCATGTAAGCATATATTTATGTACTTTTTTTTACAAAAAAAAATGTGTTTCTATGTTTAGATTATAACCAGACAAAAATATTTTTAATAAGGATTCTGGAAAAAAATATAAAAAAATTTTTTTTAGCGATTTTCAATTGTTTTTTTTTTATTTTTAGTGTTCCAAAAAAAAAAAAATTGCAATTATAACATAGTAAAAAAAGCTTTAATTTTTTTTACTCTTTTAATAGGTTATGTCAATTTTACGTTATTGTCGAAAAACTAAAAAATTTTTAACGACCCATAACTTGAATATTTCAAAAGATTTTGATTTGAAATTTAGACAAGATATTTACTTTATTTTTTACTTTTTGAGATTGAAATTTCAAGTATATTTATTGAGAAAATAGTGACAAACTTTTTTTATTTTATTCAAAAACTCGTTTAAATTATTATATTTTAATTTGAAATTCACTTCATTTATTTTTTTTTTTTTTATAAAAAAAAATTTATTTTTACAAAATGAATAAGTAATAAATTATTACTTGAGGAAGTTTTCTGCCAAATACTTAACAGCGGTTTTAAAAAATACTAGTATTAGTTTTAATATTCATTACTTATAATACTAATTGTATCAGTTACGTTAGTTTAATACAACTCAAATTTCTCGGTGTTTTAAATGAACGTTATAATAAATTTTCGTTTAATAACAGCACAATAATAATAATAATATTCGAGAACAATTTTAACGAAATGAAATTAAGCGAAAAAATAAGTCTGTGATAAAGTAAGGAAGTAAGCTCAAGAAGATCTACGGTATTGATTAATGTGTGTGTTACCTATAGACCTCTATAAATGCGACGATATACTCCAAGCAGAAACGGAACATTTAATTTATTATTAATGGCAGAGGTATACGCCACGTATAAAAAAGTAATATCTAAATGTGCTTGGCGAGTATATTTCTGATTTTATTTTTGCATTTCATTCACTTTATGAGAAGATTATAAAGTTCTTAGAATTAAGTTTTTTTCATCGAATTCGTGTATATGTTTTACAAATGTTTCAATCCAAATTTTATTAAAAGAAAAAAAATACTAATTAGTAAATAACGAAAAAATACTAACTTTTTAGTAACAGACATAATAAAATCGATTTCATCTTTTAATTTTTAAAATAATACTTTACACTCGATTTTTAAAATAACCGTTTTTAATTGGAATCTATTCAACGTTTGATAATTTATAAAAGATTAGAAAATTTTAACAATTTTAAAAGAAAAAGGATCTTTTGAAATAACGTGCAACAAGATCGCCATCTCAAGAACATATTCCAAATGTGGATTGCAAAAAATACTTTTATTTTACATATTTATGCGCTGTATTTACAAGTTTAAATCACCGGCTGTCTTACAATCGCATTTGATCAAATGTGTCACCAAACATAATAATAATAATAATAATAATAACAATAATAATCAAAGAACCAGATTTTGCATCATTATATCGGTTTTAGAAAACCATAATCATCATATCACTTGTTTTTCATAATAACCCTAGAGTAAAGAACAATATAAAAAAATTTTATTGTTAAAAATTCGAGAAATCGATGGATCGGTAAAAATCGTTGACAAATCATCTAAAACTTTGTCAATTTTTGTCTGATTTTGAAGATTCAAAGCTTATTCTCTTCGTCAGACAAAGCAATAGAAAGTGACCGTAAAACTTTTTAAGCAAACTCTTACGAATTAATCAGGAATTCTTATTGCGTTTATAAATTTTTTTTTATTTTCAACGTTTTTTGCATAATAAACATGCTAAAATAAACAATAGAACAATCTTAACCCTAAATCTACAAAGCGAATTTAGCCACCTTAATTATGAGATTTGGAATCTTTTTCGTTTTAAGGCTGTAAAATATACAATTTTCAATAAAAAAATTCTGGAAGAATTCATGGATTACCTCTTAGTATTCTATTTTAGGGTTCTGCAGTATTTTTTACAAAAAATTCAAATTTAATATATTTTTTTTCATTATTTATAAATAAACATCCAAAGAAGATCCTTTTTTTTCTCAAAAAAATCTAGCGTATAGGTAAAAATGACTGAAAAATAAATTTAAAACACCGATTTTTTAACGAAAAAAGTTGGACTTTAAGAAAAAAAAATAGTTCATTGATGTAGAATTGAACTAGATACCCTATTTTGTCATTTTAAATCATGGAATTTTTACTGCGTGTAAAAGATATGGAAATAAAAGAAAGAAAGAAAGAAACAAGCAAACAAAATTATTGGTATTTTGTAAAGGGTCGTTATGAATGTAGCGCAAGCTACATTGCATCGTTTCCCATCGCAAGAGAGAGAGAGAGAGAGAGAGAGAGAGAGCTCGGGTTATGGGTTATGGACATGTAGAGTCTCATTGCACGTTGCTTGCCGGGCCGATCTATTTTATTTGGAAAAAAAGGTAATGGGCGATAGAGTGAGAAATTAGCAATTTTGTATTATAAAGTTATATGGGAAAAAGTAAGATGCAGCTGAAAAAGTGAGTCACATTGAATATTTCACTTGACAGTGATATTTTTCGTTAAGTGTATGACTCAATGAAGAAAATGAGCCCTCGTTGAAGAGCGTACCTTAAAATTAAAAAAAAAAATCAATTTTTTGAACCGTATATCTAACTACCCCTTTTTTGTGGAATTTTACATTTAAGAGTGTTCATTTAAAAGTTTCTACGAGATTGAATTTGATAATAGATACGAACAAAAAACCTAAGAAAGATGGAGAGGGAGAGGGAGAGTCCCATTGACGAAGATGCGACATTCTTCGACTCACCCGAAACTTGATTCGACTGCTAGCAAGTAGCAGCGAGAGGAGAATATATGCCTGGGATGTGAGTAGGTAGCTATACTGCTGCTGCTGCTGCTGCTGCTACTGCCTATCTTCCTTCTTTTTATATACCATCAACAATCAGCTCCCCCGATCGAATTCCAGGCATAGCCCAAGCAGAGGCGCTCGCTTCTTAATCTGTCCCTATGGCATAATATTACGTCCAGATTGATGCTGCTAAGTAAAGCTAATATAATGCTATCGGAGTAACTGCCAATTCTCACACGACTGTAGCTGCTGCCTCTCCCTCTCTCTTCATCTCTCTCTTTTTCTTTGTCTCCTCGTGTCTCTCGTACACTTCTCCTTTTTTTTCACCCCCAAAGCATTTGCATTTGTTTCTACGAGTCACACTGTACAACGTGACCAAGCGAACGTTTGCTCACATTACTACTCATCCTCCCTCTCTCTCTCTCAGCCATTCTTTCTTTCTTTATTTCATCCTTCCTCCCTCCGATGTGCTGGAACTGCACACCCCGCAGCTACTGCTGCTAACAGTCCAATATACCTATACCATCAAAACTATCTGTATCACAGACGCAATGTGTTGACTGTATTCTTTCTGACTCGCTTACTTGACTCCCTCTCTCTCTCCCTCTCTCTCTGTCTATTTTTCTCTTTGTGCCGACACGCATTCGTTGCTTTAAAGAGCGCATTCGTTTAACGGCTTACTCTCGGCTTTAAATTTATAATCTTGATTTTTCATTGACTCTATACGTATATATTAAGATATTAAATCGATCGAAAGGGTTAACAAATCCATCGTTTAATTGGTTATACGAATACCAATAAAGGGCGGGAGAATCGTCCAGTATATGGACACACTAAGCCATATTGCAATCATTGTTCTGTTATTTTGCTATAAATATAAAAAAAATATAGATTCAGAGTTAGAATATAAAATATTCAAAAGAAGGCCCTGCTTTGAATATTATGATAACACTCAACTCAAGCCACCTTAATGGGCAAACCGAATAATTTTTAGTTTATTTTATACTAAATTTTTTAAAGATTATTCTATTTCAGATCAAGACTATATAAGTATCCAAATTCCTTGAGGAACAATTCAATTTTTTTTTTTTGATTGACAATTTTTATTTATTTATTTATTTCCTAACAAAAGTACAATGCATTTTGTACCATTACTGCTTATTGGCTCTTCGTCAAAAATTACTATATAAATTTTTCAAAAATACCTGTATTTTTAAAATTATCAATATAATCTGATCAAATAATTTTCAAACAAAATAGGTATAAATAATAATTAAAATTACTTCTTAAATTTTTTAATCGATTAACGTCGTAAATTTTAAATTTGTTTATAATAATAAAAAAAATTCCATATCTACGGTTTTTGATGTCACACGTGAAAAAAAACTAAATTTTTAAAATTGAATACAAAAAGTTTGGATTTACTTTCTACATTGAACTTACAAAAAGACGACGCCCCAAGAAGAACAAACCGGTGAAATCAAACTTAATCTTAAATTAAAAAAGAGATAGTAAACAACAACAACAACAAGAACAATAATAATAATAATAATAATAATAATAATAATAATAATAATAATAATAATAATAATAATAATAATAATTACTAATAATAATAATAATAATAATAATAATAATAATAATAAGGTGATTTGTGCAATGGTAATGCGAGGTGCAGCAGTGCGTTTCGAAGTATTGAGCACACAGATTGTCCCTCGTGCAGCAAGATTTTGATTTTTTAATCGCTCTGTGAGTAGCAGCAGCAGCTGCTGATGCTGATGCTGCTGCTACTGCTGCAGTTGGATGATTAATACAATTGATAATGTGATTAGTAGTAGTCGCCGGATGTAAGGGGCTGGTGAGAAGCCTTCGCCTCGGCTCGAGATGCTCGCGGAGAATCAAGAAGGTTTTCGAGCCCATTTTGACGTCGCTGCCTGGTGGGACACTCGACGGTGGTGGCATGCTTCTTGCTATTATGATCAAGTTTTTTTCATTCTCCTCGTTCTAGCAATCAAATAAAGTATAACAATCAATGCTTGAAGACTTTATATTACATATTCTTCAATCCCATATACTTGTTAATATTTTCATATGCATTATAAATCGGAGATCTAACCTCGCTGTCCAATTCTTTCTTCCTCTTCCATTTGTCCGTCAGCTTTTTTTTCCACTCTTTCAGAATGTTCAATATTTTTTTAATTTTAAATTCACTTTTACAATTTTGTTAGATACTCCTAATTTAATATCAGTGCATTGACAAAAACCTCGCCGTTTACTCGATCATTGATTGTTTATAACTTTTCATTTTTACGTACACACAAACACACAAATTTGAGACCGCACTGCTTGCACCGGACTGACCGGACATGATGAATGAGTTGTTGCATCGATTTAAAGCCTCATAACCTACAACTTCAGAGCATGTGTACATACATAAATATAGATATACATATGTATACACATGTAAAGTTTGAGATGCTTGATTAGTTTCAGAATATGTATATCTAATAACCAAGTAATAAAAAAATTTTAATACGTATTAAAATCTTTATTCTTTAAAAACTTATAGATTTAAGAATTGTGTTTATTTTAATTATTTGCCCTTAGATTTTTTAAACCTATAATACTTTTTTTCGAGCTTTTTTTACATATCTTGTAAGTTGAACATGAAATGAAACATTTATCACCAGGGTATTCACGCCCGAGTAGGCGAAGCCGAGCCAGACGGGAACCTGGTGATCTGAGCCTTCTTAACTTGTTCCCATGGTTTATGCTATTTTTAGCACGTATGCTATTTTTCATCATCTCGCCTAGCTGATCGGGAGTGATAAAAAAAAATTTTTATGAAATGTGAAGATGAAAAATTGTACGTAAAAAGGTGTCTCTCTTTCTCTCTCTGTTGCAAAGTAAGGAACGCAAGGGAATCCTGTAGGTAAAAATGCGGGACTCTAGTATACATAAGTTCGCGAAGGTTTTATCGCGATAGATGATTTCAATAAATAGTTATAAGCGATCGGCCAACCTGCCTTCCATGCCAACTAGCCCCGCTCTCCCCTAATTATAATTTGCAATTACATTAAGTTATGAATTTTCAAATAACTTTTGTAAAAAATTTATTTTTTTTACAAAAGTTTTTTTTTTAATTTTAATTCAACGTTGGCAAATTTTCTGTACTCAATTATTAGGTATACTACACAGGATAGTATACTTTGGACAATACATCATAAAATATATATTGTTTAGTGTTCAAATTTTTTTATCACCAGATAAAAGATTAGATTTTTTACAATTTTGAATGTCATTCACAATTTTCTTCCTGTCTTACATTCTCATTTTTAATTTTTAATTTCATTTTGCATTAGCTAAAGGTTTGACTATATCTATTTGTGCAATTTTTTTTTTTTTTCGTGTTAATACTATATTAATAGCTGAATAGCTTGTGTAAAATTTAAAAAGAGAGAAAAAAATTAACTTATTGATTCACATTACTACGATTATTAATTTTCCTTTACACTAATATACAGGGATATTTCTTTCAAATTAAATTTTTCAATTAAATTTTTTTTTTTTTTAATCACGTGCGCTATTTTGATTTTTTTGTGAGGGGCCCGCTCCCCCTGCCCTCGTCCTACGCCCCACATTCCAACCCTTGTATAATTTCACATAGTTTCTTTTAATTAATTTTTTCAGTGCCTTGCGGAAAAAATTTTATATAATTTCAAAGATTCTTTTTAATCTAATAGAATCTGTTTATACTAATTGTTTTATTTTTATCAACAGGCAGTTGTCTAGGCGGGAGAAAAATAGCATATGCACCACGAGCAGAAGTGGTTTTACCTTTTATCCCTCGAATGTTTACTGTCTGAAATTATTCTCAGGAAAAAGTCCACTTCTGTCCCTTGGTGCATAAGGTAAAATTGCAAATATAAACGAGTGAACTATGATGTCAGCTTCTTCTTCTTCTTCTTCTTCTATTCGCCTTTTGGCTGGCCTGTCGATTGCGCGACTCGCCATTACCCGGTAGTTTTTTGTTTTATTTGAATTATTTTTGACCTATAAGTTTTGGCTATGGGCATCTCAACAAGTATTTTTTATTTTATTTATTGTTAAGAAACCCCTGTTGAGGCTCTCTAGGCCGTGAAGGCACCGTAAACGGGATCCCGGTCACGGCCACCGGGCCGAGAAGGCAGAGTACGCAGAAAAAAGAAAGAAGGCAATGGGATAGAACAAAAGAAAGAACACGACGAACACTGAGAACAGAGAAAACACGTAACAACACAGAGCGCGCTCACGTCCGATCGGCTCGGTGGCCGGAAGCGGAATCTACGATGTAAGCAATCCCCTATTATAAAATGCAGTTTTGCATGGGCGCTGACATCTTGAATTATCGAAAGTCGACCTCGATCTCGAAACGGGTACCTCTCGAAACTAGAC
>JAPYZE010008347.1:0-10746 GCA_030522805.1 Leptomastidea abnormis
AATTGTTTACTAGTAAAATATTATCCATTCTTTGTTGGTTAAGTCGCTCTTGTAAAGTTAATTCTAACGAAATTTCTGTTGTTTTCCTTATCTCAAAATTATCATTTTTTCGTCCGCAAGGAAGATTGCTATGATCTAAAATTATTTGGAATTGAATTGATGATGTACATTTATTAAATAATTTTGGAGATTTCTGAAGCTTAAATTTTTTTGAATAGATAAAAAATTATTTTTATTTCAAAAAAAATGAAATAGAATTTTGTATTAGAAAAAGTAATATCTCAAGCAAAAGCATATGCTTTAAAATTTTTTCGATTTCTAACTCTTTAAAAATAATCCGGTTTAATTTATACAAAATAAATAAAAATTCAGAACTAAAAATAATAAATTTAATTTCGCGCTTTATGCCCGTGCAATGTTTGAAAAGTAATTAAATTCAGAAATTCAGTTTTTTCCCAATTACTTACTATGAATTAATCATTATTGCAAACCTGATTTTGCTCCTAAGAAGAATTTGAAGAATAGCAAAACATAAAGCAAAATTAACAATTTTGAAGACATAATTCCACAATATCTAAAGTTTTTGAAATTTTGGCTCAAGCTAAATTTTCCTACTAAATCGTACTAGACGTAGATAATTGTACGAAGGTATATTCACGAACGTACAACTTTTATTAGCATTGAAAGTTGATAAGATAAATTTGTTTTTCTAGATATGAAGTATATACATTTTAAATGCAAAATACTTTTTTTAATATAATATCTTAAAAATAGGAATAGAGAAAATAAACACATATATACTTCATTTAAATATTTACCATTTAAGTATTATTTAGATGATAATAAATAAAAACTATGTGAGCAGGATTTGATATTTTTAATTTTCATTAGAGATTTGAAACTCATAATAAGTATTAAGATAATAGCAAACTCTAAAATTATCCGTTATTAATTCCGTTATTGGAGCGCAAACACATTTTGACAATTAAAACACATTTTATTTATGCTGAGAATACAAGTTTGACAGTTTGTTTACATTTTATTTCCTTTATTTTTCTTTTTATCAGTCGAAAATATAATATTTCAATAAAAATTAAATTATCATAATATTTTAAGTAATTAAAAAAAAAAAAATGATAAATAAAGCCTTAGGGGACAAAATCTTGACCTAAGTATTGCCTTAGAACTCCCAGTAGATATTCATTTGTATTTTGCAGTTGATTATTACATACTTCTAATTCATTTAACTCTTGCTCTTGTGATGGTGATTGTTGAAGAATAATAAAGTTTCTCAAAACAACATATTCCAGCTGATTTAAAACATCCTCTGTTGAATTTTGCTCTTGTTGAGACCTCTCTTCCACATTTAATAGACGATTTACTAGCATATGCATAGTGTTCAATAATATTGTATTATCCATCGTCTGTTGGTCAATTCGCTCTTGTATAGTTAACTCCAACGAATTTTCAGTTGTTTCCCTTATCTGAATATGATTATTTTTTCGCCCACAAGGTAGATTGCTGTGATCTAAAATTATTTAGAAATGAATTAATGATATACTTTTGAGAGGATTGAATAAACAGAAACTTTATAAATTTTCTTTTAAAAAAGGAAATTGGGAAAAAATATAAAATAAATTTTTATAGCGATCTTCAATTTTTTTTTTATTTTCAGTTCTCGGAAAATTGTTTTTTTTGCGATTTTACAAATTAATATTTTATTTTTGAACAAAATAGGTCTTTTAGAGAAAAAATGCATTATTCTTTTCTTATTACTTTTTTTATAGGTTATGTCAATTTTAATTTATTGTCGAAAAACTAAAACTTTTTTAACGATTTTGAAGGGTGAATGTTCCACGATCAAATCAATAATTTATAAAAATTTATTCTCGGGATAAAAGGCCCACTTCTGTCCCTTGGTGCAAAACATACTATTATAAATCATTAAATATCACTTGACAATATTTGAAACAAATTTTTATGAAATAAAATTGTATTTGAGGAAGCTTTCTGCCAAATACTTGGCAGCGATTTTTAAGTTGAAAATATTATTATAAGTATTAGAATGATCTATTATCCAAGACATAATCAAAAGTTAATTTTATCATAATTTTAGAAAACTGGACTCTCCAGTTTGGTATTTTAAATTATCTCGAATCTGGGGGAGAGGGTCAGAGAACACCGGACTGTGGCATATCCAGCATTGAAATGTCTCACTCCAACTTTTCTCAAAAATTACTCCTGCCCAACACGGTTATCAGTCAATACCATTTTTTCGGTGTAATAATAAATTAACAAATGTTTTTAATTAATCAATTCAGTACCATTTTTTATTATGTCTATGAAAAAAAAAAGTCTTAGATCTCACGTATATACGATTATGTCGGTAATGTAGAGTTACCGATAATATCATTCCATTAATTATAAAATATTAATGCTAGAAATATTTTGAACTCAGCTTCTCCTCGAGAGACAAACGTGAGACCCTGAGACCTGAGGCTTTTTTACTCGGTCCCGTAGCGTGTATAAAATTTTTCGTCTACTCCTGGCCCAAAAATTCAGACGAAAATGGATTTTTTACTTTTTACTTATAATAAACTAAATTTACTACGTACCTGAAGATTTTGCTGCTAAGAAAAATCTGACGAAAACCAAGAAACTAAGTAAAAAATTCAGTTTGAAAGACATTACTTTGTGGTAATTAAAATTTTTGTAAGTTTTCGTTTAAGTTGAGTTCGACTTGTAAATTGTACTATACAATTGTCTTTCGGTCAAAAAGCGTGCAATTGTTTTTTGCACTGCAAAGTCGATAAAAATAATGTTTTTTAAATTTTTATTTATGATTATTACACAGATTCCATACGTAAAATAATTTGAATTGTGAATTTTGAAATAAAAATATAAAAAATATGCACATTATGAAAATGCAGTTTCAAAAATATGAAGTATATTAACAATTAAAAAGGCATTAATTGCTGTTCTTTATTGTTATAATATTATTTCGAATTTATCATTAAGATTCAGCTTTTTTTATAAAAAATAATAATAATAAAATTATACTTTAAAAAAAAATTTTAAAACGTTTAAAAAATGCAATAAAAAGAAGTTATCTCTATTTTTCACTTTTTTATGGCTGTTTGTTAAAATAGAAGAATAGTATTGCTTACTGAAAAAAAGCTTTGCAACGGTTAAAATTTTCGATTTAATTTTTTCTTTCAAATTTTTTTTTCAATTTTTTAATTATTTGTGGAATTTTATATATTGTTTTGATAGATTTTTTCAGTTCTTTGTTTAACTTTAGAGTTTATTGGTGAACTCTTACTTTCGATTTTATTCAATCTTAATTTTTAAAAGTCTATTTTTCGAATAATATGATAACAACATAATATGCTTAGCAATTCTTTAAGTTCACTTAATCAAAGTCTTAAAAAAAAAATAATAAAATAAAGTTTTATCAACTAATCCAATTCAACCACACAAAGCGATCAAAAAAAGCTTTCGACGGTTGATGGACAGTGGCGCCGCCATACAAGTTATGTGAAGTATAGCTTGCAGTAGGTAAACACGAGCTCCTCCAGACCAGCTCAAGCTTTTGCAGAGTATAGTGTTTGTTGTCAAGCGCTTTTTGGGCACCCGCCCGAGGTCGCCTTCTTTACACACATGGCAGGCCGGTGCCACCGGTGGTATCTCCGATTTTCTCTCTTTCTCTAATCCTCTTTCATCTCATTTCTCCAGTCGCGCGTGCGCGTGGTAATAAAAACCCGCCGGGGTCTGGGGGTAGGATAAGGTATAGCATGGGTTTTCGGAGCATAGCGGGAACATGCACCGTGTGCGCGCCCCGGGTATATACGTCCTTCGCTCGCTCTCTTTCTCTCTACTCTCAACATATATGAGCAGAAACACGTATAATCAACCGTTATATGGTCAAAAATAATTTATTTTAGTTTTTAACTACGCGCTTGGTTCAAGATTTTTCGATTCTGTATGTCAGCAAAAAAATCAATGTGACACACTTTTTTTAAGCACATGAAGTTTCCTAATTTAAATTCATGTTAAAACTAAAATTTTGTAGACTTTTTTACTTGTAATTTTATTTTTCTAAAATAGACAAAGACACAATTAAAATTAAAAAAGTACCAGGAATAAGCTTTACTACAAGTTTTTTTAACAACCAAAAATATTATCATAACTTGAGTTAAAAAAGGAAAAAAAAAGTTCGAATAATATGTCATATTTTATGCAATTTTTTATATTTTCTTCCTCTGTAACAAAGGTTCTAATTTCTAAACAATATTTTTTTAACCGCCAAAAATTTTAAATAAAGCTTTTTACTCGCACTATAATATGCAATTTAAATCGTCAATCTTTTTTAGAAAAAAAATTATAAGTAAAAAAGTATAAAAACATAAAATTTCAATTTTAATATAAGTTTAAATAAAGGAACTTTACGTGTTTAAAAAATTGTGTCACATTAAACTTTTTTTGCTAACACTAATTTTTTTTCTTTAATTATAGGTTCAAAGGAACCAAAAAACCTAGGATTAAGAACGTTTTTTTAAGTTGAAAAAAAATTTTTTTTTGTATCATTCAACAGCTTTACAATTATACGTGTTTCTGCTCATATACATAAACACTCACACACATGCTCGGTCCGAGCAACAGTGAACGATATGTGTGCGTATATTACGGCTCTCCTCGCGCGCGGGCTCCCGGCGCGCAGCGATATACACACGGGGCGCTCCGATCTCCAAAGTCTGTTTTGCCAGCAGCAGCAGCAGCCAGCCACGGCACACGGTGCGGTGTTGTTCACTCGCTACCACCACCGGCGCTCCAGTCACAGACGAAAAAGCGGTCGGGACGATTGCGCTCGCTCTCGTCACCATATTATCGTCTCTCCCTTCTGGCTGGCTGGCTGTGGTGTGTCTGCAGCCGGCGCTTCTGTATATATAAGGTTTTAAAACCATACATTCACACATATATATAAATACAGTCGTTCGTTGGGAGTTTATTGTGTGGTGCAGCTGGCATTATATTATAATACATATATCGCGACAATTTCGCAACATACACACACACACACACACACATGTACAGTGCGAGAGATACGGAAATAATGTGTTTATTCAAGTGTATAAGTGTGTGCATAATGTGAAGTGATAAGGAAAACTAAGCAAAAAGCTACAAGCAGGGCAGAGACTGCAGCAACCCTCGCGAAAATATTGTAGCCATCATCATCATTATCAACATCATCATCATTATCAACATCATCACACACATAACACTGTAGTGTGGATTTTTTTTAATCGAATTTCGACAAGAGACGCTTCTTCTTCCCTCGAGTATTCAGTGTGTATATACACACAAACGCGCGCGCGAATATTACACAGTGTGTGTGTTACAGTGTGTGAAGTGGGCCTGGAATAATAACCGCGAAAGTGAAGCTGTTGTTTGTATATACTATATCAACAAACCAACTCTACTTAGTGATTCTCTAAGTCTTTCTACCCTAAACATAACCAAGGGGTGAGTTAGATATATATATCTATTATATTCCAAGTGAATCATCGCCATCAAAGGTGTGTATTAATACCTTTATCGAACGTGTTCGCGCGCGCGTGTGTGTGTGTGTGTACCTTATACTCTTGGATACAGAGAGTATGAATTGGCGGTGGCCGGTAGGGCTACTAGGATCTGGAGCAGCATCAGAAGGACGACTGGTGGCGGTGGCAACGGTGAGAGTATCATCGAGGAGACGCCGGTCCATCACTACTACTACTACTACCTTGTTGTCGGGTTCGCGGGGTGTATTAGAATCAGTATAGTGTTCTATATAACACGTGTGTGTATGTGTGTGTGTCTAAAGGCCTCATTTTAATAATAACCGTTTTTTTTCTCTCGTTCTCTTTATACACCTAAAATATATATATGTTACGTGTGTATAATTGTGTACGTTTATAATTTTGTGCTTGTGATTTTACGTGTATTATGATAATATAAAATATATTGTACGTGTAAAAAAAAAGGATGAATTATATATTATGTTGTGAAAAAAAGGGAGTTGCCGGTATACTTTTATATAGTTGTGTGTTCGTATAATATCGCGAGTGTGTGTGTGTGTGTGTGTATTTGTGATTTCTTTTTAATGATTTGCAGTAACAATAAATACATATATATGTATCGAGATTTTTTAATAGTTATCAAAACTAGTGTAGTTCTAGTGTAATAAGATATATAAAAAAATATTGAAGAGTTATGAGTGCAGTGTTACAACAACAACAACAACAACAACAGCAACAGCATAGTGAGCTGATGGAACAACAGCATCAGCAAGCCCATCATCATCATAATCATAATCATCAACAGGAGGCTCCTGCTGCTGTTTCAGCAGTTAACGATACGATGTTAGCGGAAAAGGAATTACTGATAAGTCGTCAATATGCTGAAATTGAACGTCTTCAACGTGAATTGGCTGATGTTATTGGCGAAAGGGACGCGTTACTTTGTGAAGTGTCGAAATTTAAGTTTGAAATTGAGATGGCGGATCTTAAACGGCTTAATGATGACAGGTAAGAATATTTATTAATATTTTTTTTAAGATATACACTTTAAGAGAAAATTGGAATTGATATTGGATGTTGTAGAAGATACGTTTAGGATGTTATTTTTGTTATTTTTTAGTAGAGGGGGTTATTGTTTATATTGTTCTTGTGCCAAAGTCGGCGTTTATCGAGGGATATTATTTTGTTGATATAAATGGGACCTTCGAGATGCTGTCTTTGGTTGACGACACAAGATTATGTGACTGGATGTAGATATAAGTGTAAGCTGTATATGCTTTATTACCTGTAAGCAGGTGTTACGAACTTTACATATACACACACTTATCGCACGATAATTGTAAAGCCAGATGTTTTTGAAAGGAGAAGGGGAAGGGAGAGATAGATGAGTATAGGATACGTATTGTTACAATAGTAAAATGTAATGTTTAATTATTATCGATTTATTTGATTTGATATTTTGATAATATTGTAGTTATTGTTTGTTTATTAATTATTGTTTATTAGTTTTTTTTTTTTTTAACTTAAATATACCTATAATGTGTTGTTAGAAATGTAGAGAATATACGTTTATCAGAGGAATATTATTGTTTGATTATTTGCTGCTGTTTATTGATTTTATTATATGTACTGTGTGTTTATCTTCTTGCTTTATCATGAAATAGTTCATTTGTTAAGAGTTATTGTTTAGTTTAGTTTTAATGATACGTTATCATTATTATTTGTACGTGATTGTTTGTTGAATCATCGTTTAAGATTTTATTTTGACTAAAAATAAAAAAAAATTGCTTTATTTATATTTTTATATGAAACTAACAGATCATATACTTGAACAAATTATGATTTATAATAAAAGTTATGATAATGAAATAAATATCATTTGAATCGTAATTTGATTGATCAACAATTACAATAGTCGATAAATAATATTATTGTATAATGGTCAAGTATATATCATAGTCATTTGTCTTTATTGTGAAATATTTATATTATACTATACCATGAGTCGATCTATGGCTCTTTATGTTTTCTTAAAAAAAATTGCTTACTTGTTACATTTGAATGACAGTGTCTTATTTTTTTCTATACAAAAAAAAAACTCTGGGGATCATTATTATCGATCGTCTGACCGTCAAAATCATCTTTTCTTAGATTCAATTTTTCATATCATTATTATTGCTTCATGAAAAGAAAAATATATCTATCTATATATTGTCAGATTATTGCTGTTTTCTATCGAACAATACTCTTATAGTCATTTTGATACTTTCTTTTGTAATGGAAAGTTTATGCGTCCTTCTTTTGACAAATACAAATCAAGTTTCAATGATTTTAATCCTCTTTACAATATATATATATATATATATATAAGCTTGAGTATACCTTGCCCTCAACGTTTGACATTTATATATACACGACAATCACAATATTTTATCTACTGTCACTTTGTATCAATGAAAATACATACCTTTTGTCATAAACACGATAATTTCGTAAAAAAAAAGTTTTACATACAAAATCCAATACTTAAAAAAAAAAATAATTTTTTAAAATAACGTCTTTTAAATGTTAATGCACTTTCTCGTAGTTCTCTAAATTATTCAAAGTTTAATGGCCAAAGTTCAACCGCAGCTTTTCGATTAGTTCCAATCGAATAACAAGAGAGATGTAGAGAGAGAGAGAGAGAGAGAGAGAGAGAGAGAGAGAAAGCGTCATAAGCACGGATATTCAATTAAAACTTGCATTTTTCATGCCAACTCTTTTATGTCGTGATTAACATTTATTAATTCATTACAACATCAACTGGACTGACAAGACGCTGATAAATAAAGAACAATTGATGTGGCTGAATGTTATGTGGTTTGTGTGTATCTTCGAGTCTAAAGTGTAGAGATTAAAAAAAAAAAAAATTATGATGAATGTTGTGTTGTTGATGAGAGAGAAATTGGATTGATTGATTTGTTAATTAAATATTTATTGATGGTAGGGTGTTAAAACTTTATTTTCTAGTATTATATCTGACAGAAGCAAATTCTTTTTTTTTTCTCTCACGCCACAAAAGATGATTCGGTTATTTTTTTATTTTCTTCTCTATCGTTGATGTATCAGTCAAGAATAATCTTGTGAGATATTAATAATTATGTGCATAAAAGAGTATTTTTGTATAGTTTGTCGCGTTAAATTATGACAATGATGATGACGATGATGATGATGCAAAGTATACTTATAGATGTTTCTTTCTTTCAAAATAGATAAATTATAAAATTTTCGCATTGAAAACAAAAGCGATTAATACTAAAATAACCATTCATTATAAAAACACTATCTGATTGATCAATCGATATTACGTAATTACAAAAATATTAATTAGTATATATAATTATGATATATGCATATCTTATTACAACTAAAAACCACATAAATTATTAAAATTTTCATCAAAAATAATCTTTTTAAAAAAGTGCATTTTTAAAAAAAAATAAAAAAGGTAGTACCTTAAAATTTTGCATCATACTTATATATACCAAATCCTACACACCCACGTCAACTTTATTTAACCTTTTTCCAACAAGTATTTGCGCTTTTATAAGAACCAAACCTCCAAAGCACTAAAGTAGTTGTAGTAGGGGTAAAAACCTTACAAGCCAGCAAATCAACCACGACAGTGAAATACGACGTACACTCCGCAACCCTTTCTCTCTCTCTCTCTCTCTCTCTCTTTTCTGTCTCTCACAATTCGTGGAAAATCCATCGAAATTCTGCGTGCTCAGTTAATATTCTCAAGCAGCTCTATACACTTGCGCGAGTAAAGAGGGGCTGCAACTTCTGCATCTTCTATATCGTTCCCTAACTCCATTTCTGGTTTTCTTTTCTTTTTTCTTTAAAAAAAAAAAAAAAATAAAAAAAATAAATAAAAGTGCAAGAGCGTGAGCTACTGGCCACGCGAGAGAACTTCCGAGAAAACGTGAGCGCGTGGGTGAACATCTCTCTCTCTCTCTCTCTCTCTCTCTCTCTCTCTCTCTCTCTCTCTCTCTCTTTTTCTCCTCCCGGAATAACCACACCGATGGTATGCACATTTTTTTTTATTTGCATTCGCCCACCGGTTTTCCTTCTTGCTCTACACTCTTTTTCTTCTTCTTTTTTTTTACATTTTTTTTTTTAGTCTCGACCCTTATGGCGGATAAGCTAGTATATACCTACTCTTAAGGTTTAAGAAGACTCTCTTTTACGTAGACTTAAGAGGTCGTTCGAGCTTTTGGTTACAATGAGTATATACCAACGTAAAGTTATCGAACCTTGACTATGAAGACGACGATGATGTTGAAAGACTGAAGTGTTTTTTTTTTATATTGTGTACATCAGGGGGCTGATAGCTTGTGATAAGCATCGGAGACACGTTCAATTTTAATTTTTTTTTTCTACTTTATTTTTATCGGTAATAAAATTTTTGCAATCTATAAATTTGTATAAATTTTGTTTGTATTTGAATTTATATCTGCGTTAATGCACTATATTTTAAATTGTTATGGAGCTGTTGAATTATTATTGAATATAAACTGACATGTGGGTTTTTATGTATATAGTATCAAGATTTTTTTTTTAGACATTCTTACATATTGCTGTGTTTTTTTTTTTACAAAGTCGTGTGGCGTGGCTGTTTAATTGTGCGAAGTATTTCGCGTTGGCGGACAAGTAACGGAAACGGATTTGTATTACTTTTTTTTTTTTTCTTAGAGTCATTGACATGTGGCAGGTTTACCTTTTTAGTTTTCTGCTGGATTATCTGGATTAGCTAATTCGAAATGGACGTTTGATTATTAAATTTTATTTTGTAATTTAATATGGATTTATCTTGAATCGATTGGTAATACGGTAGTAAGACTTGATAGTACATTAACATAAATTATGATAAATTTTTTTTTCTTTTTATTGATGTTGAACACTTGAACGTATTTTCTAGTGTGCTTTAACTTATTGAAATATTAAATATGAACACGTAAGATTAGCGTCAAAGCATCTTAAGTGATATTTAATTTAAGAAAAAATATTTTGTCAATAAATTTTATAATTGCTTTATCAACGTGAAATAAAAATTTTATAAATGGAAAGAAAGAAAACGGCAGTCGTTTGCGTAGTATTTACAAGATTTAACAATAACAATTATTAAACTTCGTTCAATCTTATCTTT
>JAPYZE010008352.1:0-10900 GCA_030522805.1 Leptomastidea abnormis
GCTTGCAGTTGATGTTTTTTTTTTCGAATATAACCACTTACGGTAGGATCTTTTTTTAATGAGGTACTTTAGTGGTAGCAGCTTGCACATGTATGACTTCTCGTTATAGAATATGCACACAGCTTCTTAAAGTGACAAATTCCAATACGAGCAAGTAGAAGCGCCAAATGTACTATATACTGAATAAGAAATAAAAGTAAAGTTGCTTGTACATATAGTTGCTTGTACATATTAACTTTATTACGTGCAAGTATCACATATTATTACAAATGTTGAAATTCTACGCATTCGTAGGTTTATATACATAAAAATCATTTCTTATATTCTATTAGAAGGCTATCTTCATACATTTTTTTGGTTCGGAAGCCCAGCGTTATATAGTAGGCTTTGTCTCGGTTTCTCATTCTTTCATTTCTCTTCTTTCCCTATTTCTGATAGAAACCAACGACACAAAGGAGTCTTAGTTATAGGCGGATTCTTATTTACACACGGGGACTGCCTTTTGTGAATGGCCGGTAAAGCCCGTTATTCATTGATATTCGGCGGCCGACTCTCATTTTGGAATCTCTTTGGAGAGATCCATTTTTTTTTACCAATTTTTTTTTCTGTTTTAATTTTTTTTTTTTCGTCTTTTCTATTTTTTTCCGCGTTTCTCTATATCTTTCTTTTAGTTTATCGACGTAATAGGCTTTCGTTAAAGACTTCTTTTTATTATTTTATTTTAGTATACTCAGCTCAAGCCGATTCAAACATGCTCAAAAAAACCTTGCAATTTTTAAGCTCAAACATGGAAAAAAAAATTATTTACCTGTCGACCGAGTAGAGAAAAAGAAGAGATTTAAAAAAAAAATAAAGAATAATAATTCTGTGCCGTGACTCTTGAATATGTAATATATTCCAATTTTCGTTCGTAAAATTTGACTTTCCATAAAATACATAGTAAACCTTTATGCAGATTATGTCGGAAGGGAAAATGCCCTCAGGCTGGCGAGTCTTTGAAGCTAAAAATGATTCTTACGCTCACAGTAGCTCTCTCTCTCTTTCTCTCTCGTCGGTTTCATTAACCTGGCTAAAAAATGAATTTCTTCTAATTAAAATTCAAAATATTTCCTCTCTCCTCATTCTCTCTACCGTACGAATAAAGACAAATTGTAAAACGAATAAAGACAAATTGTAAAAAGTAAAAAAAAGAAAAACAAAATTTTTTTGCACGTCTAACCAATCTCGGTTTTTACTACTTGCACAATTGTAGCTCTAATTAAATTACTTTTCTCTCTCAACATATCAGTGTCATGAAAAAACATGTTTTTACACGCGATACAAATCGGTAAAAACCACATGATAACGTAAATTAAAAAATCAAACATCTTACAAGTATTCAAAACTTCTATACGTTAAAAGGTCAACTGAAGCGCTTATATTTACCGGTTTAAGATAAATATCTCCCTTCTAGCGTCACGTCGACGCCAGTTCGTTAAAAAACTTTTGTTATCTTAATAGTTGTTCTATATGTCAGGCTGTAGAGGGTATGGAGTGAGCAAGGTATAGGCGTACTAGATGTGATCGTGATAAAAGTATCGTTATACGACGTTGAAATCGAGTGCAAAGAAGAAGAAGCAACAGGGGGAAAGAGAGAGAAGTTTACTACTAGCGCACTGCACACGACTGTGGCCTGCTAGATAAAACTAAAAAGTAGTTAAAAAGTAGTTTTTCGATTAAGGCTTATTTAGAAAGTAAAAAGAGGAGAGGGGAAAAGAAGGAAAGAGAATTGACGTAGGAGCGTTATTTTTTTTCAGAGGCCACTTGATCTTGAATTAAAATAAAGCTTGACCTTTCCAGCTAATGAGAATGACTCAGAGTGAATAGATAGGATGGACCTGGTAAAATTGGCTTCTATTCTTTGCTGAGAATAGTTGAGGAAATAGGATGCTGTTGAGAAAGATAACGTACAGGGGTTTGTTTTTGCGGGGTAGTTGGAAACATATTTGTATGAAGGTCGAGATATCTGACCTTGTTGGGTTTAGCTGTACATTTTGTATAGTGCAAAGGTATAAAAAAATAAAAAAAAATAAAACAAAAATTATAAATAATTATATGTTTAAATAATAATAAGGGAATATTAGTAAATAATTTTGGTATACATGCATACGTATACACATTCGCCTATAATCAAAACTCCATTATCCTTGATTATAATCGTATTAAATTGCAAACTCATCTAAGAGTCAGTGTACTCTCTCTCTCTCTCTCTCGCTCTCTCTCTCTCTCTCTTTCTCTTTCGCTTGCCTTCGTCCTTCGTGTGTATATTACCCCCCTCAAGTGACATACTCACAAAATTTTAACTTATAAATATGTGGATATGTGTAAATATATGAATGTTGACACAACTGTTGCATACTTATGTGTTAAAAAGAAGGTGTGGCTAAATTATCTTTAAAAGATGAAAAAAGTATGCTGTAATCTACAAATAATCAATAAATTCCTAACATTCTAGCCCCAAAAAAGTAAAACTAACGTACAAAATCTAGATACTTATGAGAATAAACTGACTTTCTGTAAATGTGGTCTATAACCAAGTTATTTTGCGAGAGAAACGTGGAAAAAACATTTTTATTGGTACTTACGAAAATAAGGAAACAGACGCAGTGGGCTGTTAATGACATCAAAGTATATTCAGAGTCCGATTTAAATTTCATTTTATATAGACTTGAAACGAAGACCTCAGACGAGTAGTTTAAATTAATTGGCGTCTAAAAAAAGTTTATTTCCGATCCAAGATTCGGATCTTGCGGGTATGAGATCCGGATCCAAGATCTAGATCTTTCTTTTATCACTTTAAAAGTCTGTCTCCATTTCTCGATGAGTCTACGCACTTCGACGGATCATCCACCTACATTTGAACGGAGCCTGCCATCAGCATCATCAGCGCCCCGAGCAGCACTACTCTAACAACCCCCTAAGTCATTACACTGCTCTTTTCTCTTTTATATACCACACATGAACGAGTAGTTTTTTTACTTGAAAGTTCAAGCTACAGGTAGCCTCTGATCGTTATACTCGAGAAAAAGATATTAAAAGTTATTGATCTTTACGCTTGTTTGCACACCTGTTCATGGCTTTTCACGTATGCTACTTTCTTTTTTTCTTTTTTTTTTTTAATTATTACACTTAACGTACATGGTATTGATTGAAGTTTTCTAAACTGCATGTTTTTTAATTATGATAAAAATTTATAGAAAATTGTATTTACTTTCGCAGTGCCTTAAACTTAGATCACTTCTTGTAAAACAAATGTGTTTCAAGTATTTAACAAATGCTGTTTTTATCATTGTGCTATTTTGAAGATAGATAAATTTAGATTCAAGAATTTAAATTCCAAGCAATTGCTTTGTCTTTTTCAAAGTGGAATAAAAAGTTTTTTATTATTTTTCTCAGTTTTAATTGCATTTTGATAAATAATATATGTGTATTGCTCATTGAGTATTTTATTTTATTTATTACTGTTAAAGGATAATTGGTTATATTAATCTTACCTTTTTCTTTTAGAAAAACACTGTATTAGAAACATTTAAATTATTTTAGATATTACGTTGAGTAAAATTTTTTATTATTAATGCAACTAAATTAATAAAATCATTTCAGATTATGTTCATGAAAAAATATTTCAATTGCTGTTATTGATAAATATAAAATCATGGAATAGATTTAATGGCTGAGAGAAAGCTATTAAATTGTACAGTTAATTGATGATCAACGATCTATAAATTTAGAAACGCATAAAGCTTATATCCCGCATATAAGCTTATTGCGATATGTTCGTAAAATTTTATATACCCATTAATTAATATATATAGTGACCAATTAAGAATATTAATTTGAAAAGTTATTTACCTTTTAGCTTAATTATTGTTACAAATTATTGATAATATATTTTTAGAATGGTAAAATAAAACCTAAAAATTTATTTTGAATTAAAAAAAAATATGAATTCCGTAAAAAAGGATCCAATCAAATTATTTTACAGAATATCATTATAATTATTTGGATTCGTTTCAATTGATTAACTATATACAACAAGACCAAAGCATATTAATTGAAATTAAATTATAGGTCATTTGAATTACTACTGCAGCTGTTACTATATGCAAATGTATTATTTAATTTGTGATAATAATGTTGTTACTTGTAATCATTTGAACTTTCAATGACATTTTAAAAAATTTGAGACATTGTAGTTCAATGCTTTTGTTCTAGCCTTAAGAGTTTACTAATTATTTATTGTCTTAACTATGTTTGATTAAAATTGTACAGCAGCACATAAATTATACAAAAGTCAAAACGTTATTATCAAAATTTAATCTTTCGTAGCTTTAATATTTTATCACCAAAGTCGGATAAATCGACATTAAATATTTACCAAACACTTTTTGATGAACGCAAATTTAATTTATAGTTATTCGAATATCATACAGAAAAAAGGTTTTTCTTGTATATTTTAGAAAAAAGTTGAAAGGTTCGTTTTTCTAGTAATTTTGTACATTAGTATCACGATAATTTTCGAAAACCATCCACCCAGGAATGTAATTTTCTTATCATCTTATACTTTCAATCGTTTGATATTTTTATTGTCTTGTATCTTCCTATACAACTGTAATTTTTTTTGCTTATCTCACATATTTTAACGTAACTTTTTGCATGTTAACTATTGCGCATAAAACCGTTATGATATAGACGAATTTTTTATACTTTGTTACCAATTCGAGAGAGCTTAAATTTTAAAAAAAACCAACGGACATTAACATGCTTTCTGAATTGTCACGTACGAAGAATATTTAGAAAAAAAATGGATACACGTTTTATATTATTTCTCATAATACAAATAAAAGATTTAATATTTCTCTTTTATTTTATTCATTACGATTTCGACAATAACAATATTCATAAAAAAGTGCTTTAATCAACATTGCTTTTTTTAAAAAAACAAAATAATATCATATTTCCAAATAGAATTCAATCATTGAAAACAAAATAATAAACAAAATAACAATTAAAAAAACAAATAAATTTTGTTTTCACACACATATTGCACATACAAACAACAATTTTATTTTAGTACAAAAATATGAAAATTGAATGAAAATATCACCAGATAGAAAACCCATCCGTCAATTCCGTACTAAAAGCTTGATCAACATGGAATATTATTTAGAATTTAATACTCATTTTAGAAGTATTTAATGAAAATTATTTTTAAAAAAGTACGCGAGCAAATAAAATTTAAACGGTAATCAAAATCATTTTTTTAAATTTTAAATTACAAAGACATTGGAAATCAAGTTTAAATGAAAGTCTTTTTTAATAAAACAAAGTAAATTTTTACGACTGAATTTCAATTAACTTAATTTTTATCTCAATTATAAAGCTTGCATTAATAAAAATCTCGTATATAAATGCTTCGTTTAGAAACCCTAAGAAACTTTATGGCATTCGAAATAAAAATAAAAAGGTTGTTGAATTTATAAAGTTTGTGGGTTTGGAAATTGGAGAGCAAATATTGTCCTCCTTTGAACTTTGAAGAACGTTTACCTTAAGAAAAGCTTGTCTAAAAGATATTACGAATTTAAAGAATTTTTATATCAACGACGTTAACTTCTCATTATATACTAGCTTTTTAAATGTTTGTTAAACAAATATTTAAACGTAACTATAATACCAAGTACACAATCTGATATAAATATATCTTATTTTACATAAGTCAAATACTTACAGCATTATATTGTATGTTATTACGTACATTACACACACGACAAAATTAATCGCCTTTATATTTGTCTTATTTTTCGTTTTGTTACTTACTCTTTAAAATCATTAAAATCATTGCTCATTGTAACACGGAATAATGGAATTATTATACTAAAGCCCAGACCCTGTTTGTTGAGTCAGTATGTGTTTGATGTTTACGCGAAACTCGTAATTGGATTACCGAACAAACATGACCAAAATGTATGTGTATGTTTTACTATAATAATAATAATAGATCTTGGTTGAAAACTTAACGGTTTCATTGTATTTGTTAAACAAAGAATGAAAGAAAAAGAAGAGAATACAAGAAAAAAAAAGAAAAAAAAGGTTGAAAGTATAAAAAATGAATATAATATTGAAGTATGGATATCGTATAAAAATGTGATATTGAAAATAAAAAAAAACAATCAAAATCGTTTTATCGTTTCTCTTATGCTTCTTAACATTTAAACCTTCCAATTAGTAACTATCCACGCGTAGTAGTAACTGATATGTGCACTTTATAGTTTAAGATCCTTTTTTTAAAGAAAAAAAACTAAATGAAAAATCTTGTTTTAATTAATTTGTAATCCAGCGTATACATAAGTTAATGATGACCTTTGACTTTATGTGCAGCCTATAATCTCATGATATCAGCCAGTACCTTCCTCTTTTTCAACTTTCTTTCGCAGAGTAAATTACAGCGTACGCTCTGATCTTTGTAAATTGTTTCTTTTTCTTTTGTCGTAACATATCTCATCTCATTAAATCTAACGAAAAGAAATCAAGTTAACGCTTGAAGATATTTTTTACTAAAGTCAGAGAGAAAAAAAAAGAGATCGTTAATCCTAATTATTAGCAAGGCTCAAAGAAAGAAACACGATCTACTGACTTATTTGAGTAAATAAGTTAAAAAATCTGTAAAAAAAGTGATAAAAATACATCTAATGAAATGAAAAGTAATGTTGATCAGGATGATAAGCTTGAGAGTCATGAAACTAGTGGTCGTAGTAGTGGTAGTAAAAATAAGTGTAAAGAGGATGATAGTGAATATAATGATGAGAGTGGAAGTTCTGACGAGAGTGAGAGTTCTGAAGAGAGTGAGTGTTCTGAGAATGAAAAAGATGATGACGATAACGAAGACGATAATGATAAGAATAAAGATGGGGTTAATGGTAATATAACAGGTTCTGAAAATTCTTCTGAAAAAGAAATGATTGATGCCTCTCATCCAAAAAATACAAGTAAATTAATTTCTAAAAAATTTATTAAATAAGACTACATATATAACTTCCAATAGCAAATTTTGAAATATATAGTATGCTGAATGTTAGCTGTACAAACATATTCAAATTTATAATCTCTTTTCTTATGCCTCTTTTAATTTTTAATTTTTCAACAATTTATTTTTATCTCAATAAATATATAACTGTCCTTTTTAGTTTTTGAAGATTCTGTTGAGATAAATCAAAGTGAACTAGTAAATCCATCAACTACAAAAAAAACTCAAATATACGATCGAAACCCTTATTAGTTAGACAAGATAGAGTTATAACATTTAGCGAAAAAAGACTGCAAGAAATTATTGAAGAAGAAAATAAAAAAACTTTTGAAAATCTTAAAAAGTATTTTGATAGCAAAATTTTAGAATTGCAAGAAAATAATTTGTAAATTTTTAATTAGTGTTTTCTTGTAGAAATACAAGAAATATTATTTCTTAAATTTTTGAAACATAATTTAACAAATTTCAAATCATATTTAACAGAGTTAGCCAAAATCATTTAGAAAGTACAAATCCTCCTGATTTCCTTCCTATTGATACTATTGAAGATTTTGCATTGGTTGAAGATGAAGAAAAGAAAAACAAAAAATAACGGTAAATCAGAATTATAATATAAAATGTTCACAAATAATAATAAAGCTAAAAACAAAAATTGAATGTAATTAAAAAAAATCTACAAATGTAGAAAGAAAAGAGTCTCGCCTGGCAAGCGAGTAATATAATTATATCTAGCTATTTAAATCAATAATAAATAAATTTATTTTATCTGTAACAAAAATTATTTGTAGATATCATACTACAAAAAAAAGTGTCGAGGAGACAGTTTATATGACATGAGTCGTCAGATACTTAAAAGTTTTGTCGGACACATTAGTAAATAAGTTTAATTGGACAAAAAAAGTCAAAGCAAAAAACTGTTAAGTGAAACAAACTTTTGTAAGGTTTTATGGGGTGAGTCGAACTATTAATTATACGATTACGTGCATATATTTTAGCCTCAGACGAAAAACAAATTCACTGCGAATGAAAAACAGCACAAATTGCAAACATGTTCTTAAACATCGAATTATAAATATCTAACCCTGGCATTTGAGGCAAGAAGCTAGATAAAGTGACGGAGTCCACCCTTGACACCCCCTTGTAATCCGAAGTCGATGCTATCGCCTACAAGCTAAACGATTTTGCTACTTGAATGTGCGAACTATTATTGACATTCAGAAGCTCTTTTATACCCCAGACAACCCTAAATCATCGACTTGTAAATAAATAATAATTTCATTGTTAGTTTTTTTAGTTTAGTTAGTTCAGTTTTTTCAGAAGAAACTTATATTGGTTGTATATTGTAAAAAAAGTTTACCTATTAATAAAATAAATAAAATTTAAAAGTATTTGTTACGTAAATTTGGATTTTCTATTTTTTACCCAGTTTTAAATCAATAATTTAACATAAATCTTACATAATTTTTGCACAAGAAGGTTCCGCACTTATCTGTTGTAAATCTGATGCTAATATGCTGCAAGTAAGTTTTTCATTGATTAAATTTGGTTTTGGGACTCAACTAAACGCAATTTTTTTTAGTCAGTGTTTCGTTTATCTGCAGAAGCAGACAACAGGTAGATCTTACGTTTTGTCAATACGTAAGACCTTTGCTACCAGGGTACATTTATTCGAATGTACTATTGTCACAGAGATATATTAACCACGAAAATATTTCAAAAATCACTTAAATGACAATTTTCTTTCTGAAACGTAATATACAAGATTTGTACATGGATTAAATAAAAATTGTTCGTACGTGTATAACAACAATAGCAAGATTAAAAAAATCATTGAAAAAAAATTGTATTCCAATAAAAAATCAAACAGAAGCCAACTTTTAACAAGCTTTTCGCTTGTACAGCAATAGTACATAACAATTTCCAATCCCTTTTTCTCTTTTCCTATACCCTTTTTCTATAAAATCAATAAAAACCAAAAGCTCTCCCTAAAAAATATGCACATTTCAATTTGTTTTACAATCATTCATAGTGCACTAGCCTCTTTCAAATGTTCATTTTGCAGGACTACTCAAAGAAAAAAACTTTTTTATGGCTTGTAGATTTTTGAAACAACCTATACTGCCAAAATATAGATCCCTATGTATCGTCATAAAGCTTTGGCTCGCCAGCAAATAAATTCAAAACTAACAATCAAATATCAATTAATGTGAACGTGAAAGGGCTATACAGTTTAGAGAGTAAAAGTTCAGACAAAAAAGTAATAAACATTAATATAATCAATTCTTAAATATATAATAAGAACGGACGTAAAAGGTATATGAGGAAGTCAGGTTCTATAGCCATAAATGAGTTGAAATAAGAGAAGGAAAGGCGCCTTGAGTTTAAAAAGTTACTATATTGATTTTTATTGCGGGACAATGGATCTCGACGTATGTTGGGAGAATCTGTTCTTTAATATACTCAAATTTCCTTCTTACTAACAGTTAATTATGCATTATCAAAATTGCAATCAAATATAATTTTGTTGGCAATGATTGAATATAACTACTTGTTCCTTATTAAGTGACTTATTGAATTCATTCTGGTCCAGTACGTTTTAAAGTTTATTCTATATTCAAGCTTTATGATAAATACAAAAGCTAATTATTTATTATTATAATATATATCATACATGTGAGGTATTCATGCATAATGAGCTTATTTTTATTATTTATTTATTTAATAACTTTATTTTTTTTTAATACGCTGTTTTTCTCTTTTCTTTATTTGAATCTCATTTGATTAAGCTATTATCCATCTGATAAAACTTTAAATTCAAACAAAAAAAAAATAAAAGAAAAAATTGCCTATTCATGGGCTTCTCATAAATAATAAGAAAATTTATATGATTTTTTCAGAATTACCTGAAAATTTATGCATAGGTAAGTATTTATAAAAAAAAGTATACCTGAGTCATTTTCTATAATAAAAGTCAACAAATTTATTAAAATATTGTAAAAATGAAGATACAAAAAAATGAAGAATGAATTGCTTGATTTTACAAAACCTCATTTAGAAAGTACTTTAATATACTTCTACTACAAATTTTGAAGGCTGAATCTACAAAAAGTATTTTATTATCAAGTACTTTTAAAATCTATAAAAAGTAGAAAAATCCAAAAAAATCGTTAAATTTTTTTTAAATGTCCTCTATTTAGTTAGAATTTAATTTGTTAATAATATTAAATAATTAAGCAGCAGTTTAAAATCTATGTTTAAAAAATTCTTTAAACTAAGGTTATAAACATGTTTTGCAAAACTACATTGCAACACTCGACCTGGATCTCCGCTAACATTTCAACATCGCGTGTAGCTAACACATTGAAACAATTTAATTCATCTTTTGCGCGATTAAATATAGTAAGGCATACCTAAAACGAGGTCCATACCTCTTGCACTTAAGTGCATGAAAAAAAAAGTTATTTAAAGTTAATTAATAATTATGATCATTGGCTATTGTATACATGACATGTTAACTAGAAAGGTTGTGCAATACAAATAAAGATTAACTTATTTTTTTTTTACAGAGTGGAATTTACGTGCCAAAGTGCAAGATGTTTCGATGCTGAAGGAAATGAGTTCAAGCAAGCCTAGCTTCTTCAATATTTACTTAATCCTGATGTACTTCTAAAAAAGTTACTCCAAACCCCCAACGACATCTTCATTATCTCCATCTCTTATACACCGAGTATGCACATCCGGACCGAGCGAAAGATCTTCCAGCCTCCTGTTAAAATTATTATTTTTTATTTTTTTAATGACTATAATTTTAAAAAATGGAAAACATTTTTACTTTAT
>JAPYZE010008356.1:0-11496 GCA_030522805.1 Leptomastidea abnormis
GATTTTCCATAAGCGTAAGGTCTCGTTATTCGCGGTTTTGCTATTCGCGGTACTTTTGCGGAACGGAACCCCCGCGAATAACGAGGGATGCCTGTACTACGTTGCGCCAAATTTAAGAGGAATGAAATTCAAAATTTTTAACGTTAATTCAAAATTTCGAATTTTGTAGTTTTAAGATTGCGATTATTACTAATTTTATTTTCGCATTACTAATAAGCTTTATTTACTTTAAACGCTCCTTCCAAGTCTCTGTTTTTCTAGTTTTTCTCCTGTCCATTGTGGCGTTCCACTGGGCAGTGTGTTGGGTCCTCGTTCGTTTAGTTTATTTATCAGTAACCTCTCTACCACTTTAAAATACTGTAAGTACACCTTATATGCAGACGACTACAGCTTTACTGCACAGTGCGCTGCAGTCAACGTAACCATGCTGTTCTGTCCATCTGTCTTGGTCTCCTCAAATCGATCATATCTCTAGCCAGGTCTGGGGCTTCCTGCGTCTTTTAAGGCAGCGCAGTTCGGCTCTTACACTGGAATTGAGGAAGCACCTTGTCGAGTCACTTATCTTTCCTATTTTTGATTACGCATGTGCAGTTTTCCACTCTCTTGATGATGAGCGAGAATTAAAGTTAACTTGCTTGCTCCATTCCTGCGTGCGTTTTGTCTTTAGTAATATACCACCTAGAAGCCACATCACCCTTTTCCGCCTTAAATTGGGTTGGCTCTTTACTAAGCGTAGACGGGAATATCTGATTGCTGCTTTTTGTTTTAGGGTTCTTTCCACAGGTACTATCTAGCTTCTCGCTTTCATCTGGCTGACTCTTCCATGCTTAGGCATTCTAGCCGATTACCACCTAAATTTCTTTTAAGACCAAAGTTCAAGACAGAGTCTATGCGAAAATCTTTTAACGTCTACGGAGCTGACCTCTTGAACGATTTTCCACGTCCTTCTTTGTTACTTAATGAACTTAAGAGCTACAAGCAGCTTATCTTCAGTCTTCTTCTTGAAAGAGATAGGAATAATTGGTCTGTCCGTGTGGTAGATGAGGGCATTAGGGACTTGTCTATTTCTCACTAGTTTTTATTTTCTTGTTTCATTGCTTAAGTTTGTGCATGACTTGTTAGCTTTTTTCTGGCCTTTAGTATTACAACATAACCTAAATTTAAACCTTGCGATAAAAAAAATTAAACTTTTGCATTCTAAACTTTTTTCTTATTCTTATTAAAATTTCACGTGAGAACTAATTTGAAAAAAAAAATTTATAAGAACAATTATTTTTTTTTTTGTTTGTTATTATAATAATATTAATAATATTAATAATAATTATTATCATCATCAATGTTATTATTATTATTATTATTATTATTATTATTATTATTTCAATTAAAAGCGTTGTTCTTATTAACAATTCTCTTTGTAAAAACTATAATTCTAAAATCATTTTGAATTTTCGCGCCTTTTTAACGTAAGCTAATCAGATTGAGAATAAAACGGTTACACTTTTTTGGGTTCTCTCTTTTATATAGCGATATTAATTATTGATTGCAGTGCAATTATAAAATACATTTAATTGATTGTCCTTGATGTTAACTGCAACAACTAGCAATTTTATTTTTTTATCTTACCTGTTAATTTTTGTTCATTTGTTATGCGCTTTAATTAATTTTATTATTTGTTATACATAGTGTACTTATACTTTTAACTGCGATTTCTGTATTTTTCACATTAATTGTATTTTCATTTGCTTGTGGCCAGTTGGGGTGCTACCTCTTGGTCCATAATAAAAACTAATCTAATCAAATCCAATCTATCGCGTCAATGTTGGGAGTATGTTGAACTTTAGCTTAATATATTTGAATTCACGCGCCTAAATTAGTTACAGGTGACCGTTGATTACTTGTGTCTGCGCAGCAGCACTGTCTGCCTTTCTTTTACCTTACTTATCTTTTCTTCTTTTTCTTCTTCGACTGCACGGCAAGACGCGCTTGCCGCCATTCTACGTCGCTCATGCGCCTCTGGCGTACGCTCTCTCGAGCAACATACAAGTACAGTATACTTATGTCTCTCTTACAAAGAGAGATGAGATACTTTCCTTCCCTCTTTTCTTTTCGCTTTTATCTCTTGTTACGCGTACAGTATAATTCTTACATTATTTATTGTATCGCGTTTAATAAGCTATAAAAGTGCAAAAGCACATTGTACATACTCGATTAGAAATATAGTGTTTTAATGTTCTGCTTTTAATCGCAAGTGTTTCATTTACAAAAAGTCGACTGACTCCCGTAGTACGCAATTAGATGCAACCTTCTCTTAAGCTAAAGCATAATAGCAAACCATCTTCTTTTCATCATCTCACTCTTTGTCCATATACTGTTGAAATCGCTTCTACAGTCCACTTCCTTTTCGTCTTACAAACAAAAACCCCTAACTTTAAACAATAGTTGTAAGAAAAAAATTCTACAGACCCCCCTCACCCCCCTCATTTATGTTTTACATTTATAAAGAAAATAACCAAAACTTTTGCATTTATCTCTTATATTTAAGAAGTTCGAAAAAACGTACAACCCCCCCCCCTTTCCCCCTACTCGGGACCCTCTTATCCCCCCTCGTGACCCACTCCCTCTTACCCTCCTCAATCCCTCCTTAAAAACTAAATTATGATGTGTTATGGCTTGTTGGATGCGCGCTAGCTTTTTATATGTGCATACTGAATTTCAGATCGATATGTTCAATACTCTATTTTTAATGAACAATTAAAGTTTGGGAAGGTATAACAGTATATATCTATATGTAGGCGCGCGCTATAGGTATAGTGAAGAGTTATCGACGTCTACTTTCCTCTCTCTATCCGTTCGGTTTCTATGTAAGTATATCTATATATACGCACGCAGTCACAGCAGTAGCAGTAAGTTGCGGCGCGCACTATAGATATAGTGTAATGCTGTACAACGGTATTACATCATACAGCAGTGATGACTTTTACTCGCTAGCAACTTTTAATCTCTTTTTCATAATTATTATTTTAATCTCTTTTTCATAATTATTATTTAAATATAACATATTGTTTTTTATTAGCTTAACTTAAGACGTGATTCTAGCGCATTTAATTAACTCTCCTTTAGTTCATTTATTTATGTATTAAAAAGAAATAAAAATAATCTACAAAAGAAAAATAATAAATATATGTATTTCAACAAAAGCGTTCTATAGTCAGTCGAAAATATAGGTATAGGCATATGATATAAGGACAATGATGTAGCAGTAGCTTTTATTAGCTATATTCTTTATACTTTTTAGGGCAATTAAAAATTTAAAAATATAAAATTGGATTTTAATTCAGGCTTGTGCATAGAAGATGTCACAATAGAAATAACCTCAAATTTTAGTCTTTATGTTAGTATTATGTACCTCAGGCAGGCTTGCCGTGATTGCGTCTTAGTACTTCGTAAATGTCATATTGGCTCTTCTGTATAGCCAGTACATCTTTAGAAAAGTATATTATCTCGAAGATGATATCAATTTGTTGCCCCTGTTACACGGCAACCAGCTATACAGCTATGAAAGGCGATTCCTGCGTAATCGCCTTTCATAGCTGAATAAAGTAAGAAGAAAGTAAATTTATGTTGTGATTTATAAACAGAGAAGCCCATAAACAATCGTCTTTTATCATTAAGTTGATTAAGCATATAATTTTTCCATATCGTAATTGAATTCAATTGTATATTTAGTATATTTTTCCCATGTCAGGTGTAAGCTTAAGATTAAGTTAAAAATACTTCTTATAAAAAAATATTATTGCACATTTAAAAAATAATAAAAGAAGAAAAATCATAGTTAAAAAAAGAATAGTATATTAAATACATGAGAGAAGATTTATTTTATTATAGTAGACAATCTTATAATATGAAGAAAAGCAACACGTTATTAACTGATACAGTAAAGACAGAAGCATTATTAAGTAAAATAATAAATAAAGTAGTATTCAATAAATATTTGCTTTTTATTATCAAAAGACTCTGCATCTTGAATTCTTAAATTTAAAAAGAATTTAAAATTATGAATCTAGTTTTGTAAAAGTTAGAAAATCGAGCCAACTTTTTTTTATTAAATAGAATCTTTCTTCAACTCTTAAAGTGATAATCGAAAAATTAAAAAAACTAATATCACAATGTAAAAAAATATACAAATTTGAAATCTAATGATTCATAAACACTATATGCATTAAACTTAAAAAGTTTAATTAGCAAAATGCTAACAATTAATTCTTAAATACAAACTAACTTTCTTAAAGCTAGCTTTAGATAACTCTACATTTTGATCTCAGAAAAACATTGGAAAAAACATTCAAAATTACAAAGAATTAAAATAATTTACGTTAGCATGAAATATCAGACCTTGGTATTACTTTCCAGTCCGACTTTTCTTTTGATTCTCATATAAGTAAACTAAAAGCAAGGTCTCTAAGATTATTAGGCTTCATCTGTCGTACAACTGTGGATTTTCATAATCCATCCTCTCTTCTTTATCTATACAGGACATTGGTTCTCCCTATCCTTTGTTATGGTTCCATTATTTGGTCTCCATATACTAGTGTAAATACTTTATCTCTAGAGCAAGTTCAGCATAAGCTGTTGCGAACTCTTAGCTTCCGCTCTAAAGAACCAATGTCCCCACTCAGTCATGATTACTCTCACCAGTATAAAAAATTCAATCTTTCATCTCTAGAAAAAATTCGCAATTATTATGATTGCCTCTTTGTTTATAAAGTGTATAACGAATTAGTTCTTTCCCCAGATATATGCTCGTTATTTTCTCTACGATATCTCAACTACCCAATTCGGAATCCCAGAATAATCGACGAACAATCCAGTGACTTTGCTTACATTTTTCACTCTCCTATTTATAGATTGCGTAGAATAATTAACTCATTGCCTCACTCTATTCGAACTCATACTTCTATTAGCGCTGCCAAAAATCTTATAAGGAATCATTTAGGAATCTTATAATGTGTATACTAGCATTTAATTTTGTTAATCCTAATCTATATGCTCAATTTTTTGTTACGTTTAATCCTATCATCTTGTTTACGAACGTTATATCTTTATAATTTTGTTATTATACACCACGAACCGACTTTATTATTATTACTTATGTAAAAAAGGAGTCCCCTGGACTCGTGTATATTTCAATAAATAAATAAATAAATAAATGAATGCAAATGGTAGACAAATTATAAGAATTATATTAATAACCAAATAATTACAATTTTCTAGAGATAACTTAGCGTCTTACTTCTACAAATTTAAACTGACAAGAAAATGTACTGCAGATTATGAAATTAAGAAGTTAACGATAGAATTATCAAAATATTTAAAATTAACTTATAACAACTATCAATAAAATAAAAATTTGCTACATCTTGCTTAAAAAGACGTAGTTCCTAAATATTATACATAAAAGTAAAAATGATTTATTCCATCTTATCTCATATAAAATAATTTTAGGTTGATAATGCATTGTGTGTGTGCGTGCGCGTGTGTGCGTGTGCGTGTGCGTGTTCGTGTGCGTGTGTGGGTGGGTGCGTGCGTGTGTGTGTATGTGTGTGTGTGTATGTGTGTGTTTGTGTGTGTATGTGTGTGTGACGATTTTACGTGACGCGATAACTTCCGAAGAAATCAAAATATCGACTTGAAATTTTGCACACATATTTATTATATTTTACTTAAGAGCTGATTAAATTTTGGGAATGATTGAACCTTATTAAGGGTCTTTTTCATGAAAAATGTATGTTTTTTTGTGTTTTTTGGATAATTATTATGTCATTTATACTTTAGTATTAATTTATATTTATTAAGGTTGTAAAAGACCCTTATTTAAGTGTTTTTTTTTTACAAATTTTGATTTTTTGAGTTTGATATCTTTTTTATGGTTTTCTGGGTTATTCTTTACATATATTACATTAAAATTAATTAATTTAGTTAACTGGACTTTATAAAGGATGTTCTTGATAAAAAATACCTTATTTAAGTGCTTCTTAAAAAAATTTATATTTTTTGAGTTCCAAATTGTTTCTATGGTTTTCTGGGTTGCTCTTTACGAATATTATATCAAAATTAAAAAGTTTCGTTAGCTGGACCTTGTTAAGGGTGTTTTTGATCATATAGTACCTTATTTAAGTATTTTTTGAAAAAATTTCTATTTTTGTTCCTACATATTGTTTTCATAGTTTTCTGGGACGATTTTTACTGATATCGTATTTAAATTAATGAATTTCGTTAATTGGATCTTATTAAGGATGTATTAGATTAAAATGTAGATTATTTAAGTGTTTTTGGAAACAAATTAAAAATATTAAATATTTCAATTAATCATATTGATTTTTGATTTTTTCTTTGTTAAAATATCGAGATTTTAAATATAATTAATTTTGTTTTTCTAAATTCTTTGAGAAAGCATTCTGCTAATGCAGTTAACAGCAGTTTTTCATTTTAAATGTAAATTTCTCGAAAAGACACTCAAATCGATCTTTTTTCATTTCAAATAAAAAATTTTGCACTTTGTTGAAAGTTAGCTTAGTATATTTGTAATTTACCGTGTAAATGAATCGAGAGATACTTTTATTAACGTAGTAGTACTGACTAACTTTTTACTCCCATCTTACTTCCGTCTTCTTCTTCTTCTTCAACTGTCCGGCAAGACGCGCTTACCGGCAGTCTATGTCGCACTCGCGCCAATTTTCTGGTCCTTTTGTTTTGGTCTAAATCACATAGCGTACATATTCTACACATATGAAGGCATCTTTTAAAGCAAAAAAATCGATTTTTTGAAGCGTTTATAGGTATGTTTCCCCTTAAAATAAATCGGTATTTATATTATTTCTGATGTGGATTTGATACCTCACAAATAATACAATTTTACTGTCGGTTGAAACAAATAAATTTTATCATTCTGTAAATTACTTTATAAAAGTGAAAATTAGGAACTTGTAAGAAAAATATGTATTTTATACTAATTAACTCGAAGAAAAATATTATAAACTCAAAAGAAAAAAATTTATCTTTTAAATAGAAAAAAAATAATAACTTGAAAGAAAATAAAAAAAAAAATTAACAATTTTACGGAAAATAAAAATCATACACAAGAACGAAATCGAAAAAAGATTGAAGAGCGAGTGCATTACCGAAGACGCGACGCGTCAACCATCTTTTTTCTCTGTTCAGCTCTCTTGTTAAGTAGCGCATAGTTTGCCTCTATAATGCGGCTTGCTCACGCACTCGCGCTATTTCAAAAAATGTGCAACTGGTCTGAACTCGTCTAGCTAGCCTACAAACTGATATGATACAAAGAAAACTTCTAAAAATATTTTCGATTTTGCTTAATTCTCCCATGACAAAATTATATATTTCTGTCTCCCACACTTAACAGATTTTAACACGCTGACGCTTGAGTGAAAAGTATACTCGGAAGAGAGATTGATTGATTGATTCTTTATTTCTGACCAAGGTGTCCTATTTGGCCATCAGAATTACAAATGTAGTACAATCGATTTTACAAAAAAATACGATAGAAATGCAAAGTAATACAACAATATGATAGTACACGATTAAGATTAGAAAAATAGTTAGTTGTACATAAAAGCACATTAAAAAACATGTTCACGTTCAAACACATGATTTTGTCCCCAGACGTGGCTGCAAAGTTGAGAGTATTTGCTCAGAGGTGACCTCAATGAGACGAGCATTTTTACCCAGGGTTTCGCGCATATAAACTATAGATTTCGACCTTTAGCCTGGCGTATTCTAGGGGGTGCGCAGCATTTTCAGCCTTAGTAAGAAGATGCACTGGTTTAGAGATAAGACCTCCTTGTCGATGCCACAAATACTCAATTCACCTCCATCTTGAAGACAAAGCTGCATTTAGGATTTGAGTGAGGATAGATGATCTTCTGCTTTGTCACAGCGTAAATTAATCTGTTTGAGATGAGTGGTACGAGCATTAAGCTGGATGTTAATTTGATGCTCTGAGATCATGTTGATTGATTTGACAGAATCAGCTATAGTATTATGCACGACTCTGTCTTGATTATAAGCAGTAAGAAAGGAATTAAAGTCATTATAGCTGGTTTTACTGATAAAGTCCATATTGGCTTGAAAGATAGGCGCACAGTCAAAGAGAACAGAAAAGGAATCAATGTAAGCAACCGTGTATGTGTCAGGACAAGACGGAGGGCTACTGCTAATCCAAGATCTTGTATTTTCTCTTTCCTGCGAATCTTCCTGGGAAGAGCGAATCCCTTCGGTCTTAGGATTTCTAGCATGAGGAGATACTGGAGATGAGATTAAAGCCTCTGCTGCATGAAAGGGAGATCCAGTTCGAGAGACAGGTGGAGTAACGAGAGTGTCAACGTTAGATTCAGTAGATGTCATTGAAGATTTTCGAGCAAGCAGTAGACATATGATTTTAACATTGAGGCAGGAAAATGCAGTAGGTTGGCAACGTAGTATGCACTATTACAGTTTTTAAAGAGTACAGTAGTATTTAGATTCTGCTTATTGCAATAGACTGCCCTACAAACAGAGCCTACAAACTAGTATGCATAATTAAGCCATAACCAAATAGTAAGATAACAATTTAAAAGTAATAGTCGAAACACTAGTAGCATGAAAACATTAGTAGCTGCAACATAGTTGTACTTTGTAGCAGATTTTAAGAAGCTACCAAGATGATAACACTGCTAGCGCACAAACAGCAAAATTTAAACTAGCAGAAGTCACAGACAACAAGTAGGTTTAGCGCACAGACGCAGGTGTGTAATCAGACTAAACTGACGTAAACAAATGAAGAAAATTGACTAATGTTGACAGTTTGCTGACGTATTATGACCCTAGGGACTGTTACTAGGAAAACTTCGACTTACATGGTTCGTTGAGGTTATATTAGTGCTCGATGGAAAAAAGGCCTTTATAAGGAAAAAGCACTACAAGCATTCACTGGATTTCATCCATAGTGTATGTTGCAATAAGAGCGCGTGCAACATATCTGAAAGCAAATTAGAACAACGCTGAGAGCGAAAGAGGCAGTCCAGAAATGAAGAGGCGAAACGAAAGTCGACTGGCTAGGGACTTACCAAGAGAGAAATACGAGGAGCGATCTTAGAAAATTTAGTGTCAGATTCAGATATAATTTTATTGGGCCTCGGGATTACCCCATCTGGCCTTAAGCAAGAAGAAAGAGAGAGAAAAGAGAGAGAGAGAGAGAGAGGAAGAAAAAGATCACAAGAACAAAACTCTACATGGAGACCATCATTGTCTTTTGCAATATCTAAAAAAATCGCTTTGACCTGTACTTACAGATCTCTCTCTCTCTCTCTCTCTCTGTCTCTCTCTCTCTACCACACACACACACACACACACACACACACACACACACACACACACACACACACACACACACACACACACACACACACACACACACACACACACACACACACCGCACACACCGCACACACCGCACACGCACACGCACACACAATCGCTTACCTCAATAAACTTCCATGGGTCGTAAATCCTGCCCTTGAGATCCCGGGTGGGATCGGTCCAAAAAATATTAAATAATAAAAATATATTTCTGCTTAGTTACTTCCCACAGCTCGTTATGGTGGAAGAAATAATATATTACCTTTTCTCGGTAACGTTCCAACAAGTATATTACAGATAACTTTTTGGCGCATTTTTCTCTTGGTAAAAACGTAACCAAAAAGACAAAAAGACTTAGCTTAGGATCAGTCAAACATACTATTCTAAGTAAAAATTAATTGCTAAAATGTTTGGTCTGTAAAGTTGAACAACTTTTTTTTTCTTAATTTATATTGTATTACCTCAAAAAATACATTTTTTTAATTAATAAATAAAAATATAATTTCAATAAATTTAACATTTATAAATATAAAATACCTCACACTCAATTTCCATTGAAAGTTCTCATCTTAATGTTATCAAGTAAATTTCAAGATTTTTTTTTATATAAAACATTTTTCTCAATATGGAGAATAATCGAATCATAAATCTATATAAATTCATTGTCTCATTTTTATATCTTTATTCTAAAATTATATTTTACAGCTATTATATACTTGTCTAAAAACTGCTGCATGTGCATGCAATATCATTGTAAACTGAATATTTAATCCAAATTTCTATAAATATTTACTTTTTTTTCAATTTTCAAACCACGTCAGCTTGTTGGCCCAGTCAGAAGGGCACCTTAGCATGTCTGTGTGAGTGTATTTGCTCTGTGTTACAAAGTCCCTGCCATTATTGGCATCATGTCCATACGTTCCCGTGCCAGGCCCTCGTTTCGGCATGTAGCCGTAGTATAAACTATATGATGGATCCGTGGTTACTAACTTATCCAATGGAGGTCCTTTCCGCGACCTGAGGTCAAGTGAGGGTGTCCTTGCTCCAGCTGATTAGGCCAATATTCTCTGCTTCCCACTCCTGGCACCAAGATCCATCAGGTCGATGTTCTTATCCTACTTTTTTTGTTCAAAATAATACGCCCTTGCTTTTTTCCTCTTTCCCTCTCTGCTTCGCATTCACCCAAATGGCCCGATAGTCTTGCGATAGAAAAAAAATCACTAAATTTCACAGAAGGAAAAATTATTGTGAAAAAACCTGTCTCAACGCAGTTGGGGCTTTAAGGCTCCAATCCTGACTAAAAAAATCCTGAAAAAGGTTTCAAGATTTTTTGCTTGGTCCAGAATTTACACCTACATCCCTATAACAACGTTGTTTTAGTTGTTGACCCCCGCTGCTTCTCTTGTAAATATTGACTTATTTTTGTAATAATATTGAAGTTAGTGTATTACGTATACGATTTAACAAATTTTTTTATTATATTTCACAATATTTTTTTAAATTGTTTAAATATTGTTCGTGGATAATTATTAATACATTTTAAAATTAATTGTTTTTATATTATTAATTGATGTACATTGCGGGGGTGTGGGTGATTGAAGATCCCCCACAGACGACTACGGCCGCATTAACCGTAAAATTGTTTTATAATTTGCGACAGTGTGCTTTGCGGGCCGACCCCGGCCCGGGTCCCGACGAGCCTCGCAAGACCTCTCTTCTCCTCTTCCCCCTCGTCACTCCTCTTCCTCCGGGAGGTTCCGCCGCGACTCTACTTGTTGGGCACGAGCAGAGAGAAAAATTTGGTTTCTACCCAAATTCTTCAAAAATAAAAATCGACGACTTCTCACACACGCACGTACTTACATATACACACACACCTGCACGTACATACACACCCACCCCCGCGCGTATGCCTGCACGTTTGCGGCCCCGGCAGCACTTCTCTCGCACCTGTACCCCGGTCTTCCCGCTTACACCCATGCGCACGGACACACACAACTTTCTCTCTCTCTTTCTTTCACTCTCTTACTTGTCTCTCCTCTTCTCGATACCGACTGCAACAGGTTGTCTTCTCTCTCT